>CM055092.1:43832432-43999342 GCA_029204225.1 Diphasiastrum complanatum | reverse complement strand
TTGGAGTTCTTCCTCCTTTTCCTCTTGTGAAAGCCAACCAACAAGATGATCTTTGCTAGGTTCATGTGCCTTAATGCATGATTGTGAGATGTTATGGATTTCAATGTGGAGATCAACATGAGCATTCTTGCCTACTTTATTCTTGCATTGTGAATCTAGAGTAAAACCGGTACATTCATGGTATTGAAGCAATATTTCTAGACTTCTTTTGTTGTTCTTTCTACTATTTCATGTTTCTTGCTTGGCGGTAGCTGTGATAGATGCAGAGCATTTTTTGGTCTTAGAGTCTTTCTTTTTTTTTTAATTATTGAGAGACTTTGCAAATATTTTTCTATTTGCTCTAAACAACTTTAGATCTTGTTGAGCAGCTTCACAATGTTGCAATCATGTTTTTTTTTTTCTTTAATTTTGTTATTTGGAGTGATTTGAACCAAATACATTTAGTAAATTTGTTTAAGACTAGTTCACGTTTCAATTTGTTGAAATTACACATTACCCTAAGTTCTATATAGTAATCCGATTCTTTATTTTTTTAGTTTTCTTTAGTTTTCTATTGAAGAGAAATAGCCTCAATTATGTGCACATATGTCAAGTTTAGATTGTTATTTTTTTTTTGTGTGCACTTGATATTGGTTTATATGCATATACGGTATTTGAAACTTCCAAATAGGTAATTTAACACGCTTCAAAGCAATTTTGCAAAAAAAATACAATTAAAAAAATGAGTTTCTTTCTCTCTCTTTTTTTACAATATCGATTTTGAGATTTGTCTTATTTGCAAAAATCCAAATAGCTTGTTTGCGCTCGGATTTGATGTCAGGTGTATGAAATTTGCTTGTTTGAAAATCTGAGAATTTGAATGTGCAAACGACCAAGTATGACATTCTACTCAACAATTATCTATTGTTGAGAACTATTACAAAGAAATTCATCGAATAATGAGCAAATATGGTTATTCAGTGGAGAAATACCCTAGTCTCCGAAGTGCCTACGATGGACACAAGTCTTATAAGAAGTATATCAAACATACTTGCCAGTAACCAAATTGTGTGCCATTGGAGCGTGCTAGCTACACTTGAGGATGCAACATGAATTGCAATAGTGTAGGAGTCTGCCATGGTTCCCTCAAGAAAGCAGCAATAGCTCAAGACCAAAAAGGACGAAAGGTTCGAGAAGCGTGGAAACAACACCAGCACACATCATTTGGAGGCAACTTCAACGGATTGGTCTCAGCTAAGGGAGCCAACGTGGAGACATGGGATCAAAGGCTTATGAATCTAGAGCTTCAAATGCAAGACCATACATACCTAGTTTAGCTTCCATGTTATGAATCTCAATCGGACTGATGCAATTTTATGATATGAATAGATCTATAGCATGTCTTATGCATTGTCTCTTGATTATAAGAACCATAACCATATTATAACATTTTTTTTAGTACTAAATCAATATATTGATGCTATATATAGGATAATACCTGACATAACAAAATAGATGTATATTGCAGTATATTAAGTTCTTATAATCAATAGACAATGCATAAGACTTCCTATAGACCTATTCATGACATAAAATTGCATCAGTCCGATTGAGATTCATAACATGGAAGCTAACTAGGTATGTATGGTCTTGCATTTGAAGCTCTAGATTCAGAAGCCTTTGATCCCATGTCTCCATGTTGGCTCCCTTGGCTTAGACCAATCCGTTGAAGCTACCTCCAAATGATGTGTGCTAGTGTTGTTTCCACGCTTCTCGAACCTTTCGTCCTTTTTGGTCTTGAGCTATTGCTGCTTTCTTGAGGGAACCTTGGCAAACTCCTACACTTTTGCAATTCATGTTGCATCCTCAAGTGTAGCTAGCACGCTCCAATGGCACACAATTTGGTTACTAGCAGTTATGCTAAGCTTTCTATAGATGTCAACTACAAACAAATCTTTTCTAAACCAAGTTTGCAAAATGCTCTTGGTAGTAGGTTTGAGCTGAAGGTCACGTTACCAAGAAGTAACATTCCCTTCCAACAATAGGACTAAATCAGCTATCTTCTTGTTATTAGGGATGGTGTGAAGGTTAAAGTGACTAGAGCATCTATTGAGCCGATCTTATATCACTTTAGGCTTCTTATGTTTGTTCTCTGCTGAAAAATATTTAGGTTGGAATGTAAAATTACCCTTGTTGTGGACTTGGATTGGAGTGACCAACTAATGTATTGGAGCTTTTTTATGAGTTGAATTTTTGGTTGAAGTCTAGCCATACTTGGCTGTGTTTGTTGCAACATGAGACTAAGATTCTGAGCAAAAGAAGATATTTGATTATCAACCATTACAATCACAATTGGGACAAAGGCTTAGGAAGTAACACGGCTCAATATATTGACAATGGGACAACATGCTAGGGTAGTAGGGCAAGTCGGAACTTATTCACTATTTGAATAGAGCCACACACCAAAATGTAGAATCTTTTAATTTCTTTTTTTTTTAAGGACAACGAATAAAAGCCCCAGCTAGCTATTGGACTCAAGTCATGCATGGGCTCTAGGAATCCAATTAGACCTCATGCAAGTTGTCCACACTCTAGTCGACTATTTGTTAACCACATGCAAACTCCATGCATACTTCCAATGAACTCCTTATGAGCCAATTTGCATGTGAATTGTTAGTAACTTGGCTCCTCAAGAAAACATGCAAGGAAGGTCTCTCTTGCATAAAAGAAGTCAGTGCACCTTCTTTTATGTCCCCTACACTGCCATACCAATGCTACAATATTGTTGCCAAGTTTGGCTCTATACCTTTGTGTGGTTTATTATTATTTTGCAAGCCATTGATTTTTTATCGTCTCATTGTGAGGCTCTATCCATGTGAGAGAAAATCCATCATTTCTTTGTGTAATTATGTTATTGCAGGTGCTCACACTATGGCAAGCCAATTTCTAGCTTCCATTTCAAAAAAAATCCCTAGCAATTAGTATGATAATTCTCATGTTTTGCTTGTAGGTGCTATTGACTAGCAAAGCCATATATTGTAGCTTTCTTACCATCAACTACCGTTTTCTATGAGGTGGTTCATGTATTTTATTGTTAGAAACTTTTTCTAAAAATTCATCTTTGGCCTGCTAGTTGCACATGATGTCAATGATGATTTCTTTTAGAATAACAGGCTTCAGCCACAAACCTGATTTTAGCAAAATTCAATCCAATTCTGTCTCAAATTCATGCTAAATCAATTGCCCAAGATTGTGCTTGAACCAATGAGACTAATCCTTGCTAGATTGTAGTGAATTCGAATATATTGCCCACAAATTGCATGGACATGTAGCGATTTCAGTGTGAAATCTTTTAGGCATAATGAGGCTTGATTTCTATCATTATGTTATATCTTAAGCAATCAAAATGCTTGAGTTCTCTCACCACGGGATTAAAAAAAGAGAGATTTGGTATGTACTCTCCACAATCCATAAAAGATCTCATTGAATCCATGCTAGTAGCTTACAACATGATTTAGTATGCAAATACAGTAGGATCATTAGCCCTCATAGTGTTAGTAATTGTCCATGTAAAGTAGACAACGTAAGTATCACCTCATATAGTTCGATTCGAATGCATGCATATTTAAATCATCCACCAATTTTACAAGCATTTATACCACATTCCAACCACAAAATGTCATAGCTCTAACTGTGTATAATCAAAATGAATCCATTTTTTGATAGCTTATTATCAATCCCATTAGTAACAATGCATTCAAAGCAGACAACAGAAGTATAATTCAAGCAAACAATATAGGTCAATTTCTCCAAACTAGAATGCATGCATTGAAAATTATCCATAAATTTTACAAGCAACCCTTGGAACCAAAAACAATCTCTAGGGGGACTATGTCATAGGATTAACGAAACCAATTGCAGCTTGCAAATCCTAAGCATGTTCTGTACCCTAAAATTCATTTTCAGGGGTTGTTCCCAAGAAGACTAGCCACAACAGACAATTATTTGTGAAGTACATAATACTAAGTACCTCGTCGCAAATAAGTGTCAAATGATTTTAACAATCACATGTTGTTTTTGAATAGTTAGCAAATTTTTGGTCACTTCAAGTGATCTTTTGTAGATTTTTTATTCACTGTATCCATATTAAACAACAAGAGCTTCATGCATAATGAAGGACAATAACCAGCATCAAAGTTGATGGATTCACTATTATCTGGTAACAATCACCTTACTTTCAGAGCATCTGCTGCATCTGATTACATAACACCAAGTCTGTCCCAAAAAAGATTCCTACCACAGCAGATATCCTCAAACTGCCACCAGCCTTTCCAAAAATAAAATAATAATTTAAAACAAGGAGAATTACAAAGATTGATGGACTTGCTAAAGGCCACTCACATAAACCATACACCCCTTGAATGACACCTTTGTAAAACTATAGTTCAAATGTATCAAAAGTCCTGGTGATATTTTTCAGCAAGACAAAAGAGTAAAACTCTTACCTGCTCCTCACCTTACCTACCTTGAGGAATATATATCTGATTCAGCTATGTGTTTGGAAGTAGCCGCCCATGGTACATCTGATCTAACAAACTCTTGGATTCAGGCCTTCGAAGAAGGCCTCGAGTGTTGAATTGGCCTGTTCCTAAACAAACTGGACACACCAGTTTGCCACGTCCTGTAGTAAGATAGATTTAGAACCATCGCTAAAACCAGAAAGCAGCATAGTTACATCAACATCAGTGATAATCAAAAGAATGGAGTTAGTTTCTCGAGGGACAGTGACTCTACATTAAGCAGATGATCAATCTTCTCAGAGCTGTGCAAAATTTTTGATCTAATGAAGGTTTAAATAATTGATATGATACTGATTATGAAGCTAACCATAACAATTTGGGCATTCAGTGAACTCGTAAACATCTTTTGCTCGCTTCCTATTCAGAGCTTTCCATTTTCCCGTTCCACCACACATGTCACCTAAGAATAATCCCACCAAACTAATATCGTTAAGGCTTGCGAGAGAGTTTATCGCTCTAGTAACTCATAAGGAATATATCATATGACCAAGTAGAAAATGAAATAACCTTAACTTATTTAATCAGCAATAACACTAACAAAGAGGAGATCGGTTTGCCTCCAAAAGATCTCAGACAAGAACTCATTTGTTGCCAATATTGATATTTTTTCAGCATCCCTGAATTAAGTTGTCATTGACTTACAAAGTACAGCCCCAGATCCCGCACAGTTTCTGCAAACAGGAGTTGCAGCACCTTTTGTAGAAGCTTCTGATTTTTTGTTGTCTACACTTGCTTTAGCCTCCCCAGCCAATAAAGTCACTCCTGCACAAATGCAGCCAAGCATATGTCGACGAGAAATCTGACCAACATCCTGCATTCAGAAAAAGCAACGAGGAAGGTGTAACAAAGCATCAAGTAGCATGGACTGGACCTTACAGCACTCAAATCCTACCGTCATCACTCCTTAGAACTAAAGCCCTTTTACTCATGTTGTCAGACAAACTTTGTCATACAACCAGAACCACTTACATATCCAACAATACAAGACAAAGAGAATTGCCACTATATAGTTTACATCTAAATGTTAGGCTACAACTCATCACATATTTTAGCAAACAACAATGTTGAGGAATAAAACAGAAGGAGCGTACTGAGAGCTAGTTAGAGAAATTAAGATGCTAGAGCTGTTCCACTACCACATACTAAACTACATCATGACATGAAATACCTCATCTTGCAGACGCGGTGAAGTATCAACAATCTTCCTACATGGTTTTGTGGAAAAATCTGTCTCAGCCAAATCAAGTACTGGCAAATCCACATTCTCAGATGGAAGGACTGCTTGCACAATAAGGCCTCTCCTTTTTGATGCCTGTATGCAGGATAGCAACATACAAATATGTATTAGAGTCTAAATAAATGATAGTAAAAGCACTATGATTACACGGATAGAGCATCTGTTCTGCACCAAAAAGCACCAAAATTTATGAAATGTGCAACATAATTTCCAGAGAGGTATAACCGCATCTATTTGTGTCATGGCCTTAGTTAATTACCTCAAAAACTGCAAGGAGATGAGATTCTTTGATGTCTTAATACTAGGAGGAAATTACCAGGCTTCATTTTACACATCTTGCATAATCTGCTGAAAAGAGCCTACACTGTTTGCTTGCACATGTAAACATCAATTTCATTCTTCTCTTAATTTATCAAAAGCCTCATGATCGTTCTTCCAAAGCATCAGATTGGCAATCTCCAACATCACATATATGAAGAACTTACTACCAAAACGAAGGGGAAGAGATGGAAAAGCAAAACTCTAAAGTGTTGATAGAAGGGGAGCCAATGATTATATTTGACTAGTCAGTCAAGTGTTGCAGATCAGGCCCTCCTGAAGGCTATTGATCCAAGGTCTAAATTAGTGTTGACCACACCCTCATTTGTTTACTAGGACTGTTGTAAAGCGGTGAGGTACTAGGTCCGCTCATTACACTCAAAAGATCATTGACAATAGCTTACAATCAAGTGCCCGCGACTTCTTGAAGTATCACATACATTTTGTTCATCCTCATCTAAAGTGAAATTGCCTTGCTTCACTCCTTGATCTCTTTTCCTTTTAAGGCAATCACTAGCAAAGTGACCTTTAATGCCACAATAAAAGCACTTTAGCTTTGACTTATCTCTTTTCTTGTTACCAAAAGAAGAAGCCTCACCTTGATCCAAGTTATTTTTCTTGAACCTCTTACCTTTGCCTTTGCCTTTGAACTTACCCTTTCAGAATAATGCCTCTTCTTCTCCACCATGAATAGAAGTGCCTCCTACTCTTGCTTGTAACCTATGCTCTTCAACCACCAAGACCTCTTGCAAGTCTTCAACACTTGGCAAAGTTTTTTGAATGGAAAAGCTTTGTACAAGATTAGCATGATCATCCAACAAGCCATTAAGCATAACTTGAACAAGTTCTACATCTTAAGACAAAAGTGTAAAAACTAAGATTTGCCTCCTTAGGGCCAATACCTTGGAAGTGGACTTTGATTCATAGAGCTTCTTCAATGCATTTTGTCATGCCCACAAAGCTCTGACCCTAGATTTATATCTCGTAAGGGGGTCATAGGGCCTGTCCTGACCCTTAAGTCAGATTTAATTATGAGGGATTGGGGCCTCCAAGGTATTAAATTATAATTCATACTTTGGAGGCCTAAAACCCATGATGGTGGATTGGTATGGAACTAGTAGTGACTCACTGGTAAGGGGCTAATGTGGCCCAATTCGGCTACTAATGTGTCCTAGTGAGATGTCACAGTCTACTGCTAGTCTAGGGAGGGCCTTGGAGGGTATAAATATACCCAGAGGCCTCCCTTTGGAGTGAGTTTGGATTAGTAGACGATAGTTATATGCTGCTAGAGTGGACTCTCACTCCTTCCACTATTGAGCCATGGCAAGCCTTCCATAGCTTGGGGGCTAGATCCGTTCAATCTAGGTTTGGTTGGGTAGGATTGATCCACCATTCGTTCTCTTTGTGTCTCTTGGTTTTGGCATCTTAGTTGGATCCTTGGAATAGGACTTAATACACTCCATGAATCACTTGAAGAAGTGCATTGACCAACTTCTTTAAAAAGTTCATTGGTAACATTCATCTTAATCATGTGGAGAGCTCTCTTAGCTCTTTTGTCATACCTCACTTGCTCTTGAATCACTAGAGGTCTTTCTTCCACAATTGCAGCAATGTCCATCCATTAATTCAGTTAACTCCAGCAAGGATTCCATCCCTACTTTCCAAGTTGCATAGTTTGTTGAGTTTAGCCTATCATTGCTTTCCAACATGATTTCACCGTTTGTAGCCATGATGCAAATGGTTACTCTTGTTTTGAACCTATTCTAATGCATCAAGAAGAGGGCTCATTACAAAGTTTTAAGGCCTAATTTTAACTTTTGGTCCCTTGGAGCCAAGTTTGGATGGGGCCAAATTAATTTGGAAGGGGCCATGACAATTTATTAATCTCTCTCCCCCAATTTTAGTGCCCTACTTCAAGGTGTGTAACTCCCCTACAAGCCCATGGATGACCCTTGGACTACTTATTGTAACTTCCAATGACTCTTTTACCACATTAGAACTTGCCTCCTTTGAGATTCTATCTTCTTCTAAATTGAATGCATGTTACGTGTGAATGTTTTTTAGCATATTTCACTTGTATTTTTGTTAAAAATGAGAGAACTAAAGTATCCCCTAATGAACTTGAAATTTTGCTTCACTGCTACCGAAGTCTTTTTCCACTTAAAAGGACTGGACCATCATTTATTTGCATCCTATGGCTCGACCCATTTACTCATTTCTTACAACACATACACTAAACTACGAGTATATTGAACGACTAAAATAGCAAGTACAATGTGATTCAAAATGAGCATCACTAATTATTATGATGTAATAGCTTAAGCATCACTTCTTGTTGCTACTCTTGCCAAGTTCTAATGTTGTTTGTAGTTACCTACCATAACAATATGCCCATAGATCGATGAAAACAACCAATGAAGCCTTTAGAAAAAAATTACTTCATGATTTGTTTTCAACATTGGCCACTCTCATCCCTTACGAACCTTATCATAGTCGACCTCAATGCCACAATTAGATATAATATGGCCCAAATACTCGAGTTTTGAAAAAAAAGACTCATACTTTGACTCTTAAGCATACCTTCAATGGATTTCAATCAACCTCGCAAACATATTATGCAACTACATAGATCTATAATTGTCCTATATAAACTTAAGGGTACCAATAGCTTGTTATATTGTGTTCCACTTTAGTATGTTCCATGTCGTTGTACCTAATTTTTATAAGTTACATAGTGCACCTTTAAGTGGTTCTCAATCATTCTCATTATCTGTAGAGCTTGAGCCTTGCACCTCAATTGAACATAGTTTGCGACCGACGAATTCATGATTGTACTACCATATTGAATGTATTTACAAAAAAAAAAATCGCGGATCGTGTCCCTCTGGTGATTCGTTTTTGCAACTATGGTATGTAGTTTGACAAAAGAGACAATTTGTGAGCCACTAAATTCATAGTGCCAAGTGCTAATTTTTCCTTTGTACTTTGCAGCCAACTTAAATAGCAGATATGCTTGCCAAAGACGTTAACCTCCTTCCAAAACTCTCCTGTGGACAGGCAATGAGGGACTCACACCTAACACTAATCCTGTAGCCAAAATTTTCATGTGAAATTTTTCATGTGGATAGCCAATCATTGAAGGCCTCATAGCACTTGACTTCCTAAATGATCAAGTGCAATGAGGCCGTCCACATGACATTCTAGCTAAAGGTTTAAATTTCTAGAAATGTCTATGAGAAAAAACTAGCATCAGAAGAACAAAACTGGCACTTGGATTGGCAGGTCCAAGTACTATGAGGCCACCAGTTATTGGCCGCCCACATGGAAATTCTAGCTAAAGGTTTAATCTTCTAAACACGTATATGAGAAATTAGCATCACAATAACAAAACTCGCACTTGGACACTACCCATAGAAAGGCAATTGTCCTCAGGCTCCTACCGGCAAAGGCCCTCAAGCCTCAGCCTTCCCACCCCACACAGAAAATCATGTTTATTGATCAAGAGACATTGCAGGCTAAATGCCCTTGACCACTACAAGGGATAATGTGAATTACTGAAATGGCACTTTCTTTGCAATTCCTAATGAAAACATCAGGGATTGGAAGGATTTTACGTCTCCCGACCCGAGGAATTTCCGAGATTTGCGAACCAAGGCCTGTAACCTAACCTGGTTCTTGAATCAGGCAAAATTCTTGGGCCAAGACATCCCACTATACGCAAGTTCATGTTGTAAGAGTACATCAGCAAGAAAGGGCATCATCGTGTCTCGTTAGCATTTTTTCCCAGGCTGATTGAAGCTGAAAAGAAGTAGCACAGCCAAAACAATTTTGGCAAAGAAACAGCAGCAATGGGGAAGGTCCTGTTACCTTGGTACTCCTGGATGAAGAATAAGAAGAAGAAGACGAAGAAGAAGCGCCCGCATCCTGTGAGCAGTCCGAATGCTGAGCGCGAACAACGTTCACCGATCTGGCCTGCTGCACAATGCTCGAGAATCTGGTCGAGAAAGCAGGAGGAGGAGGAGCTTCTTGTGTTATGTATTGCGAGGCGCAGCACAAACACGAAACAGTATGCGCCATCGCTATTCGCTATACTAGAGCTTCTGGCTATTCGCTATAGTAGAGCATTTCCACTCTCCCAAGCCCCCAACCCCCACCATGGACTTTCCCATGTTTTATTGGCCATGCTTTACACACATGGGTATGTACAAATCATAAAAAAAATTAACATGCATGTGTGATCCTTTTTTTTTAAATTTCATTTATCTAAACTAGCGAAGTGTGCCCGTCAATAGTGGGCGACCGATGATGTGTGTGTGTTTGTGTGTGTGTATGTGTGCCCGCACATACGACAGAGACAGAGAGAGAGAGAGAGAGAGAGAGAGAGAGAGAGAGAGAGAGAGAAAGAGAGAGACCCCTCCCCGCAGCCCCTCCATGCGCACCCTGTGAATATTGTAAAAGTCATGTATCTTGAGGTTTGGGGGTCCTCTATCAAAACCAACTATTGTACACTTGTAATTAAGTGATTAGGCCAAATTTATAAGAGTTGGATTAGCTCGTGATAGTGTAGGTTGCTTACGCTTGGCTTGATGGTAGAGGGCTAGTGACATTGCACCTCTTGATTTCATTTGTCAATTTGGACCAACCATAATGTAAGATGCACCAAAATGGTCCAATCAATGTAAGAGGTGGCATGTAAGAGTACGAGGTAATTTTAGAGAGGTCCAATCGTTGAGCTCCATTGCCACTCTTCATGGATCTTGAGCTATTATGAATGAGAGTGAGATTGGAGATTTGGAGTTTGATAGCTCCAACACTTAGATTATTTTCTACATTCTCTCTCTACCCAAGAGCTACATGTTGCATTCTCTCTCTACCCGAGAACAAACCAATTTCATATTTAGTTTTTTTTCATCCAAAGTTGTCTCTCATTATGTGTGATGACTGGTGAGTGATAGGTGCATGTAGTGAGTGCTCTTGCCTTGGATTTTTTAAACTAGTTGTTTGTATCTTTTGAATGAATGATCTATGTACAATCACACACATCTTAGGAGATCATTCACATTATTTGATATGTCCTCACGTGTGAAAAGTACACATGGTATCAGAGCCTACCTAAAGTTTGATTGCATGCATCGTATGTGATGAGATTTTTGGCTTGAAATCTTGATTTTGGGAGTGTAGTTGAATCTCGATAGCTATCAAGGAGTTTTTCGGATCAAAATGGATCTAAAACACATTGATTATATCCATGTTGGGTACTGTACGGACTGTACTGCTCAAATGCGTGTGAGATCATCAAACTTTGTTTGCTTGGTGTATCTCCAAGGTAGATCCAAATCTAGTGCATGACAGCTTGATAGAAAGCTACTGAAGTCTAGTTTGTGTTGCAATTTGTTTCAACTCAAATGCATGTAGAGTCTTGTGGAAGTGATTGTCATTCAAAGTGAGGTGGGTAGGGCACCCAACCTGGTTGGACACATCAAGTTTGACTCATATCTAGCTTGTTTGATTACAAAACTCATGTTTTTGGTTTCCAATCTAGTCTAAGTGAGATATAGGTGTGATTTTGATGCCATAGTCACATATTTTCCTGCAATTCAAGTCATTTGAGTCTTTTGTGGAGTCTTTAAATGCCTTACACATGCTTAGAATAAGTTGGCTTAAAATTTTGTTGTGATCCATCTTTGTAGAGAAGCCAGATCTAGATTGAGAGAGATTGACATAGCTAGTGAGATTGTTCTCACATATTGGTTGCAAGATCTCGTCGTGGTAAGGTAAATCAAGCTCCCTACTAACTATCTATACAACGTAGCATCAAATGGCTGTGACTCGTCAAGCTTAGAAAGCTTTTTACCTGGTTCAATAGGAGTGTTCACTGGCTTGCAATCCTACAATCTGAACCTGTGCAGCAACTCTCTAACATACTTCACTTGTGTTAAACCCACTTCGTGTCCTTTTTGCCACACCTCCACTCCAAGGCAATAATGCATTAGGCTGAGATCTGTCATCTCGAATTGTTCCATGAGGTCTTTCTTGATCATGTCTATCATTTCTTGATTATTTTCCGTGATAATCAAGTCATCAACGTAAAGAACAATCAAAGCAACCATACCATCAAAGCATAAGACATAAATATTTGGATCAGAATGTGTTTTCACCATCCCCTTAGAATGAAAGTAGGCATCAATCTTGCTATACCATGCACGTGGTGCCTATTTAAGACCATAAAGCACTTTCTTCAAGCGACATACTTTATATTTCTGTCCTTTCGTTACAAAGCCTTCAGGTTGATCAATGAACACCCCTTCTTCTAACTCACCATTTAGAAAAGCATATTTCACATCCATATGAAAATGTGAAGCTAAAGCAACAAGTAGACATAGAGTATTCCACTTACATACTGGTGCAAAGGTCTCCTCATAGTCGATTACAGCTTCTTTGTGAGGCATTCTATTTTGTTGTGAGTGCATCAACCTTTGCCTCTAGGGTTTCAATGATTTTTCCTAAATGTTTTATTGTTGATTTTACATATCAATTGCTACTACAGTTGTTGGCAAAGATGCCCTATCATCAATAAGCGATACTACATCATAACATAGATGGTTGAGCTTGCTCATAGTGCTTGTAGCAAGTAAGTGGTAATGATAGTGGTAAGTCGTTCTTGTTTACAAAGCAGAGTGCCTAAGGTCACATTATTTTAGCAATAATAATTTGCTCTTGCTCCACCAAATCATACTGGAATTGCTCTTTGGCATTGGGATAGTTGGAGGGTGGTTGGAATTTGCTATTGATAAGATAGGTCACCTTCAATGGCGAGGGCAATGGGTGGGAAAGATACTCTTTATGAGTCATGACATAACATTACCATAAAGACTATATGATGAAATTTTGCACTATCCCTTATGCACTTTTGACACTTATGATGCTAGTAAGTTGTAACATGGCCCGCCGCCCACAATGCTATTGAAATCATCATATCGGCTTATTTTGCACCATCATTGACATCTTTGCTTTGTGGGTCTTGGGACATCTATGATCCTATTGCAATCATCAAGATCACCTTATTTTGCACCATTAATGACATCCTTGCTCTGTGGGTCTTGCGACATCTTATGATCTGACTTAGTGTTGACAAATGGGCATATTGAGTAAGGATCCAGTTTGCTTGTCCATTTCCCAATCATACACATACTCTATTATTTGTTTGGTATAATCTTCTTAACGGTCATCCGATGAAGCTATTATAGTCTTTTTCTTTGCGATATCCAAGCAATGATCATCGGTGATGCAAAGAAGTTCTCGGACTCACAGCAGCTGGTGTGAGTTTTGCCAGGGATTTATAGATCGCTATAGCTTTGGCAAAAGTTGAGAGCTTCAGACTTGATCATATACATAGTGCAGTAGGCACTCATTCTTTGTCTGGTGTGACAGGAAGATAGGCAGAGATGGAAGGATCAGCTTTTTCAGCTCCAATATGCTGCTACTTAATCTGGCTTTTTTTTGTTTGTAGTTCTCTTGTGCTGCTTCGATCGGCAGCTACTGATGCAGATCTTCTGCAAGATTTTTGTGTGGCCGAGCTGCAGTCTTCTGTTCGAGTGAATGGGTTTCCTTGCAAGAATGTTGCGGATGTACAAGGCCAAGATTTTGTGTTCAGTGGGCTTGCACATGCAGGAAACACGTCCCTCTCCCTGACTGGAGTCGCCCGTACGCCTGCTTCAGTCCTTCAGTTTCCTGGCCTCAACACGCAAGGGATTTCTATGGTGAGAGCAGATTTTGCACCTGGGGGACTCAATGTGCCGCATCTGCACCCCCGGGCGTCGGAGCTTGCATTTATTCTTGAAGGTACCTTCTATGCAGGGTTTATTACTACAAGCAATAAGCTCTATACACAGACTGCACAAGGGCGATCTGCTTATCATACCTAGAGGACTTGTTCATTTCCAGCTAAACATTGGGTCTACACCTGGAGTTATTATGGGTTCCTTAAACAGCCAGAATCCTGGAGCTCAGCTTCTTCCAGTGACGCTATTTGGCACAGACATCAAAGATGAGGTGTTAGAGAAAGCTTTTCAGCTAAGTAGAAAGGCTGTTGAAGCTCTTAAGACTAAACTCACGCCCAAGAGCTAAATTTTAGATCGTGGGTTGGAACAATTTTGTAATGGATCTGTGTTGCTGCACTGATGAATTTTCAAGGTTTTCAGCCTTAAGATGATCTGCTCGATGAAATTATATACAACACCTGTTTGTGGGTCTTTGCTTTATGAATTTATTAAGTATCTGTTATACTGTTAAGTTTCTGCTTCGCTGAGATCATCCTAATACTAGTGCCAAAGTAGCTCTAGCGCAAATACCTGCTCAAACCAGAGCATAATGTTCCCTGTCTTACATCTGAATCATTTAGCCTATGCCAGCGATTTTTTTCCTGAAACTTGCTTTTCAATCATCATTAAAGAAAAGCGTTATTCGTGTTTCTTGCATTGGTAAATTTGTGACAGGCTTAATCATAGCGTACTTTTTAAGTGAAGTTGTGATCTGCAGATGCTTCGAGTTCAAAGGGTCTAAGATTGGATTTGGGCCTAATGACTTTGCATATTGACATACATTGAATCTAGTCATTAGATTACTAGTTTTTTGATAAGTACTTGGAAACTACCAATTAGATAATTGGCAAATTGACATTTTGCAGCTATATATATCAAGATTAGCATGGATAAATATATCCAATAGCGTGGAGAAATATATCGAATGTTTTTTCTATCTTTGGAAAACGTTCTTCTTATATCCTCTTGTCTTCTTCTATCTCTTCTCTCTTGATATTGGTGATTCTAGTGTGTATAATGCATCTAAACTTGTGATACTATAGAATAATTCCACACATGTGAATAGCATGCTAGAATTGAGATTTCTACAGTGTGTTGTGTGATATGTGAAGAAATTGAGATCTTCTATCTTTCAAAGCCTTAACATTTTTCTTAGTTTCTCCTTTGCTGTTTTTCTTTTTTCTTCTGACTGTTGCATTTTGAACTATGTTTCGCACAGTCTGCATTTTTGAACTGTTTCGTCGCATAGTTCGCATTTTTTGGTCATGAGGAAAATTCAGCACTAAGTCAAAAACACTTAGAAAATGATTATGGCTCGACACTGTTGCATTTTTTGCATTTTTGCGAAAAAGGCGACTATCTTATAAATGCCTTAGAAATGTTTTCTGGCCTACTGTCGCGTTTTTTTTTGCATTTCGGGAAAAAGCGACACTGTCGGCTTTTTCACCCTTGGGAAAAAAGAAACACTGTCGGGTTTTTTGCCGTTAAAAAAAAAGTGACACTTTCTCAAAATGTTTTAGAAAAGTTTTCTGGCCAACCGTTGCATTTTTCGCCTTTCGGGAAAAAGCGACAATGTTGCCCAATGCCTTCCGGATAAAAGCGAAGGTGCCCTTGAAAAAAGTGACACTACCCTTGAAGAAGCAACACTGTCCTTGAAAAAGCGACACTGCCCTTAAAATCACGAAAGTGTCTTTTGGCAAAATGCAAAGGTCTGTAGCATGAAGGCATTATGCAACGGGCAGAAGGCGACTAATGCACGGAGGACAGAGACAGGAAACTAGAATCAGTTTTTGATATGCATTTCTTTTCATTAGATCTTTTAACTTAATCAGTTCTCTGGATTGATCACATATAAAGGATTTCACGAAGGATACAGACACATGCAGACAGTCACAGACACATAATACACAGAATTGTAAAAGTCTAAGATAGCTCCAGAGTGAGTTTATAGATTAGCAGTAGCTAGTCATATTATTCGTGAGAGAGAACGTCTCTCTCACGCCAACGCGCTGACCTCTTCTCTATACTCACAACTACAGAATCAAAGTATATCTTCTTTGGTGACTCCAGTTCACATCAAGTCGAAGGCCAAGGCTCTATTCGACTACAATTCTTGACCTGAGGCTACTATGACCTACCAACATCTATGGAGGGAGCAGACCCTGAGGATTCGGAACAAGATGCTCAAATTTCAGATGGACAGAGTGATTGTTCAGATGACAAGCAGCAAGGCGCACATCCTGTACCCAGGACACCTGCTACTCACCACAATTCAGCAGTCAGCAACCACAAGAAACTTAACAAAGGCAAGGCCATCGATCTGACTGTGGACTCTCCAAGAAGATCCACGAGAGAAAGAAGAGCACATGTCAGATTTGTACTTGATAGTTCAGCCTCTATATCAAAGGAATTCTGTGGATTTGGAGGAGAATCTCAAACATATGAGAAAGCTATCTGCTATCCAGATAAGAACAAGTGGATTAAAGCGATGGAAGACGAGATGAATTCCAAGCTGTCTCCGAGTAAATGAGAATAAGTCTAATAATAAGCAGCTCTGTTGATAAGTAGTAGTGCAATAGCAACTCTAAAATAATTCTCTAAAAGACTGAGCTAGAATGCTCAAGAGAGTTCAAGCTTGAAAGCTTGATAGAGAGCTAACTACAATACTTTCTGATTGTGAACGATCTGCTTGATAAGAGCGCATGAAGCGTTGTATAATAACACTCAACTCCTTCACAATTCACAACATTGATTCAGGACTTGAAAAGAGATGTATGAACAACTGATTTATACTAAGTAGTTAGGTCTTCAAATGCAACTGCCATTTGGCTAAAGTCCACTGGCATTCATCCAGTTCCTTCTCAAAAATAATTGCTGATAAGCTACGACAATTGCCACAAACAATTTTCTACATAAATGAACTAAAATTGTCACTCTACATAAATGAAATAAAACTGCCACAGGCGACAGTGTCGCAAAAAAACGATAGTGTCGGCTGTTGGAGAAATGCGATATTGTCACAAAATCTCACGTCCTTAATATTGGGGTAGTCCCGCATTTTTCCAAAGTCATTTTATTAACATTTGAGGCACTTTGAAAAATGCGAATCTATATTTTTATTCCTGACAGACAAAAAATACGACACTGCATTTTTACTCGCAAATCCTAATAGGCAAAAAATGTGAAAAAGGCGACACTGCATTTTTACAAGTAATTCTTGACAGGCGACAGTGTTGCAAAAAGGCAAAAAAGATGACACTGTAATTTTACTCATAATTCTTGACAGGCGACACTGTCGAGATTGTAGAGAGAGAAAATGCGACACTATTGTCAAACTCCGTGTATTTCTGTAGACTGTGTAAAAACACTTGTAATTCTGCAGACTTTATAAAAACACGGGAAAATCCGTAGAACTGGATAATAAATGGATGAAGATTAAAACCGATTAGTCGATTAGTAAGAAGGAGAATAATTCAACAGTGCAAAGATCTTACACATTGCACAAAGGAGATGGTATGGATCAAAAGGATGATCAAAGATCTTTACTTGCTGGATTTTTCATAGAGCCCAATCATCTTTTGTGACAATCTATCAGCCCAAAGGTTGGCAACCAATCCTATCTTTCATGCTAGAAACAAGCATATTGAGATTGCATATCATTTTGTGAGGGAGCAAGTCATTGCAAAGGAGGTGGAGCTTCAACATGTATCCTCAAGGGAATGTGTAGCTGATATCTTCACCAAAGCATTGGGAAAAGACCTGTTCATGAAGCATAGGACATCACTTGGAGTGTTATCAGTTGAAGAGGGAGTGAGAAATTCAACTAGTTTAGTCATATTTGCTACATTTTTATATTTGGCAATTGAGGCCAATTTTCATATTAGACTTAGAGGTTGACTTTTCAAAGTTGAATTAGTCTAAAATTATTTGAATAAACACTTTTTGAAAGTGTGGGAAATGTAGAATTTGGGTTTGAGTAGATTCAAATTTGAATGTAGGGTACATTAAATCTAGTCCTAGAAATAGTAGGGTTTGGAGGGAAACCAAGTGGCAATTTAGGATTCTGACTTGCTATAAAAAGATGTAACTCGTGGGAAGAGAGGATACTCTCTCTCTCTCTCTCTCTCTCTCTCTCTCTCTCACACACACACACACACACACACACACACACACACACGCACACGCACACGCACACGCACACGCACACGCACACGCACACGCACACGCACACGCACACGCAGCACGCACGCACGCACGCACGCACACACACACACACACACACACGCACACACACACACACACACACACACACACACACACACACACACACACACACACACATTCATGCTTACACATGGTTCTCTTGGGTTCTACTATCCATTGGTGCACTATACTTGTGATATCTTGCAATTCTATGTGTAGAATGATCATTAATTGTTATTTCAGATCCACACATGTGAAATATAGTAGGGTATTGTATTTGCATGTACAACAACAGTACTTTTGTTTTAGTTCATGTTTGATCAAGATCTATTAGAGTTTGCAACTCAATCTTAGTGTAGATGTTTATTTTTCTACATTGGCAAGATTGGTGAGTTGGTTGTTTTTGTAGCCAAAGATCAATTGTAGATTTGGATCTTAGTGGATCTCAAACCCTTCACAGATTATATTCCTAAGGTTAAGGACTCTTGAGGTGTTCTTAGACTCATAAATGGATTGTAAGGTGCTGCATGCATCTTGTGCACTAAGACATGAACTAATCTCTCTTAAAACACCATTATAGACATTAAGCTTCAAACAATGAAGAGCAACACATGCTCTCTTCTTGAAATTGGGAATATATCGAGGATTTGAAGGCTCCTCCTCATTCCCATTCACTATATCCATCAAATCTTGGAGTACAAGGATGGATTCCATCCTTACCTTCCATATGCCATAATTTGTGGGAGTGAGTCTCTCACTTTGTTCCAATAGGAAAGATCCCATTGTGGCCATATCTTTATGATCAGTTTTGGCAAAGTAAAAGAGGATTATTAGAGGTTCAATCCAATCAAATGGCATCTCAAGATCTCAAGGAAATCAAGTACTATTAGACAATGAACTTGAAAAGTGGCCAAAATTGTCAATTTCAAGTAGGTGGTCAAGAAACACTCTCAACTTTCAAAAGCAAAAGTGGATGGGAAAATTTTCACTTCACACGTGTGAAATAGCCTCATAATATCATATTTTACATATCATAGGTTCCATCCATTTAGAGGATCAATGATCCAAACAATGCTAGATAGAGTGTAGAAAAATGAAAAATTATTAAATCTTTCTATTTTGATCCCTACAAAATAGGATCCAAGATGATGCAGCCTTAATGCATGAAAAAATGCAGGTTTCTCCTTCAATATACCTTTGAATGCCAAGAACTCTCCATAGGATCTACCAATCCAGTAGATCTCACTTTCATCACAATCTACACTTGATTAGCTCTCCATACATATATAACATGGATGGGAAAGAAGCTTTGTAGGTTAGCCACCACTCAAGAATTTTTTGCACCTCACACGTCGTTGCTGTTACAACAGGCCGTACAAGTCATAAATTTAGAAAGAAAGTACATCAATTAATGAGGAAAAGAGTGGAACCTATTTGCTTCAAATCGAGTGCTAGTAGTAAGAGGTAGAAAAACATCAAGATTGATGAAATATCATTCCATTTCAATAAGTAATGATTAGATGTGTATTCTTCTATCCAAGCTCTAATACCATGAGAACTTTTCACACGTGTGAAGCTGCAGCAAGTACAAAGGACCAAAAGAATGAATGATTGCACATGAAACTAGCTCTTAATCCAAAAACAATGAGATGGAAATCAAAAGCAAGCTAGTTAAGGTCAAGGCAAGAGCACTCATCACAAGTACATTGCTTTACAAATCAAATGGAAGAAATGGAAAGCTATACTTGAAAGAGTTCATTTGTGAGATACAAAGCCCCCTTATTTATACTACATGATGGCCTTCTAGAACTCGAGTAGAGAGAGATTACTCTAGGTGCCAATTTGCCTCTATCTCTCTACTAGATGACAAAAGAGAGTAGGAAAATGAGAATCTCTCTTTGTGATTTTTAGACCTACAAAAGTAGCTTCATATTCTCCTTGCTAGGTTCTAGATCTACACCTCACTAAGAAGACAAAAGTAACTTTAACTCTAACTAGAAAACTAGTTACCTAGACTACCTCGAGTTTGGACAAACTTCAAAACTCGGATTTCTAAGTTTAATACTATTTTATTTTACATGTACTTTCACAAAACAGACGCTCAACAAATATCTAAGCCAAATCAAGCCTTCATGGTGGTCTTTACCAAAATAAACGTATCCAATTTGATAAGACAGTCGACCACTACCCAAATTGCATCATTTTCTTTATTCATCCATGTGTAGTAACCCAACCACGAAATCCACCAAAATACTATTCCATTTCCTATAAAAAATATTCAACGAACGTGACAATTCACCATCCTTAAGGCATTTGACTTTATTTAACTGACTTGACGATATAAGATTCTACAAAGGGTTTAAGTTCTGGCCAATAGCAATCCCTTCATACCAAATCTAAAGTATGATGTATGCTTGAATGCCTTGCACAAAGTGAGTCATGACATTCATACGGAGTTTTCTTTTTAATCACATATCGGACATGTTTATCTTCTTGAACAAAAGCCCATTATGGATGGAGAATTTATCAACAATTTTTTAATCCTTTCTCCCAGATTGATCACCTTGTAAATCGGTCTTGCTTGATGAGTCCACTAGTACTCTCTTCTAGATTGGTCCAAAATGTGGATTTTTTTCACAGAGACTTCTCAAGGAGAGATAAAAATTTGTGTTGATCTCAATGAAAGAAAGTTCGAGCACTTCACCAATTTGACTAAGTGCATCAGCCACACAATTGGTAGTTCCTTTGATATACATCATTTCAAAGTCAAATTCCTACATGAGTTCTGCCCATCGAGTCTTACGACCTTCCAAATCCTTCTGATTACAAAAGTATTTTAGAGGTTGATGATCATCCATGTTCACCATGAACTTTTTACCATACATGTAATATCTCCATGATTTCAAAACATGGATCACCAAAAAAAGCTGTTTTTCCTGAGTAGTATATCTGACTTGTGCATCAGACAAATTTTTGCTCTCTAAAGCAATGGGCTGTTTACCCTTCTATATGAGAATATCTCCAATAGTCATATCACTTGCATCAATATTAATGACAAAAGGGATATTTGGATCTGCTAAACTCAACATGGGAGCTAAGACAATTAGAAACTTGAGTTTGCAAAAAGTCTTATCTAATTTCTCATTTCACTTTATCGGAGGCCTAGGCCTTCTTTTCCAACTCTTTACCTCTTTCAAACATTATTAAGAGATGTGACAATTTTAAAATATTCCTTAATAAACTTTCGAAAGAACACAATGAAATCCAAAAATGATGAGTTCATGGACTGTTTCAGTAATTGGCCTTTCCATTATTGTCTTTACCTTCTCTTTTTCAATTTTGGTCCTTTGAGCAATCGCCAAGGAGTGTGCGATTTCTATTCGCTATTGTTTTGCGCTCATTAGCATCTGATTTTGTTTTTCCTGAATCAATACTATTTCTTATTGCGTTTAGTATATGTCAGAATGCATGCATCTCTGTATTGCTTTTGTAACTGATAGAAATTGTTTGAGAATTCAATACTTTATGTTTGGCTACGTAATCACTTAGTATCTAGCGAAAGTTAGCTGCCAAAGATTGGATGTGATTTCTATCACTACTGTTTTGTTCAATTTTTTATAGGCGTAGTCATGCATTGGAAGTAGGAAGTTTCTGCTATTCCATTATCTATCCTATTTCTGACATGGTATCAGAGGATTCTAACATGGTATCAGAGGATTCTAACATGGTATCAAAACATACCATCATAATATCAATGCTAGATCACTACTTCTTTATTTGAACCATTACGGTATCAGACTTGTGATCTCTATCAAGGCCTAATACTATTTCGATATCAGAGTGAAAGCTCTAATACTTGATATCTTTTGCAATATCAAATTAATATCAAACTCTTTCATCCTTTCAGTATCAGATAATTGATTACCTATTGTTGGCATCACTACATCTTAGCATCATCGATACAATCGACAAACTAAGTTTCAGATGGATTCTCAAAGTAAAGCTGGTCTTATCGTAGACAAGCTGAATGAATCCAATTATCATTTGTGGAGATTTAAGATGAAGACCTTGCTGATAGCCAATGAGTTATGGGATGTTGTTACAGGTATAGAGGTAACACCTGAAGATGACACATAAGACTCAAAGTGAAAATCGAAGGATGGTAAAGCTTTCACGCTTATTATCCTCATATATCAGATACATAGATTGGACACATAGTTGAAGCTAAAACTTCAAAAGAAGTTTGGGACATCCTAAACTCACTATATGACGTGAGGGACGTAACTACTAAGTTACATCTACGAAGGAAATTTTTCACATTCCAGATGTCAAATGGTGATTCTCTTCAAAGTCACATTAACCAGTTTAAGAATCTCTTGCAACAGATGTGTGAAGAATTGCCAAAAATTGGCAAATCTAGCTTGATCAAAAACCATGTAGAATAGTGTAAATTGTGTACACAAGTGGGTCCCACACATGTGAGGCCATGATGCCACATGGGAAACCCATCCTAATGTAGGTTAGGTCAATTCAAGAGACTTGGTCATGTCTATTTGGTGGTCATCCCTACTTTATAGGACCTACACCTAAGTTTAAGGTGAAAATTTGACCAACTAGCTACCTACCAAGCATAACTCTAGGAAATAGACTAGGGTTTCATTTTAGGTCAAGGAGAGTGAGTTAACTTCCTTATTACATGCTGGAAATCCACCTAACTTCAAGAAAGAAAGTCGAATTTGCTATGTATTCCCTCTCTCCATAGTGAGAAGATAGAAAATTTTTGGAGTTCATTGGCAATCTCAAGCTAGTTCACTATGTACATTGAGTTTTTGTGATCCAAATGAAACCAAATCAATTTCTACTTGTTTCTCAGGTTGAAGGCCATACTACAGCCTGTAGTACACATGTGTGGGCTCGGATTTCAATGTTTATCAATGCTTTTGATTGTTAATGCTTGTTGTTTGTCAAATTGCCAATCTAGATCAACTTTTTTGTGTCTAATTTTTTGATAGATTGTTAAGCAAGCATCCAATCACTCTTGTGGATCTTTTGTAGATCCATTTATGGTCCTAAAGTACAGTACTTTCACAAGATGGTCATTGTCGGATCAGTCATAGATGATCAAGATGCAATTATGACATTGCTTTCAAGCTTGCCCTCTACATATGAAAATTGGGTGATGATCATATTGACACACTCAGATTTAGCTCTTACTAAAGTTATCACTATGGTACTACAAGAAGACAATAGAAGAAGTCAAGACACTTTGTCTACTTCCTCCTCTCAGACTCTATATGTCAACAAAGGCTCTAAACGACAGAAGCATAAAAGCTCCAAGAAGGCTACAACGAATCAGAAGCCGACTCAAAGTCAAGGATAATCATCAAATCCATAGTCGAAGAAGAAGATATTTTGCAGGTATTGCAAGCGCAATAACATGAGATCAAGGATTTCCAAATTCTCCAAGCGAAGAATGCAGCCAAGCAACCCGATTAACAAGCAAACAAAGTTTCATCATCTCCCCAGGTTGAAGTGGACGAAGGCGCATTTATGACCAAAGCGCATTCTTGGATAATTCATGGTTTCTTGATTCTGGAGCAACTCAACACATGACCAATCAACGTGATATTTTCAACTCCTACACGTCTTACAGCAAGAAGAAATTTGTTCATCTTGGTGACACTAGTACTCATACTATTAAAGGTGAAGGTACTGTAAGATTGCGAT
Source organism: Diphasiastrum complanatum (assembly GCA_029204225.1). Lineage (NCBI taxonomy): Eukaryota > Viridiplantae > Streptophyta > Lycopodiopsida > Lycopodiales > Lycopodiaceae > Diphasiastrum > Diphasiastrum complanatum. The sequence continues at coordinate 43,975,478 of CM055092.1, read as the reverse complement.
TCCAACATGATCAGTTCAAATTACTATAAAAAGTTTTATATGTTCCTAAACCCTCTACAAGTCTGTTATCAGTAAGTAGAATTACATATTTAGGTCATAAGATAGAATTTGAATCTGATCAATGAAAAATGATTGATAGGAGTAATAAGATCCTTGCACTTGGCAAGAGGCATGATTATTCATATAGATTGGCACATTGTTATTCTGATTCTAGTCTTAAAAACCTCTGTTCTTGTCAATAAAGCATTACTATAGCATCATCGCTTAGGACACTTGAATTATGCATCTGTTTTGGACATGTCCAAACAATCCATGGTTCTTGATCTCGACTATCCTTCAGGTAAGGTCGATCTCCCTGTCTATCACAACTAAAGTATGATGAAAATGATCAACTTCCTCAATTCCCTAGAAGATCATCAAGAGCTAGCAGACCACCTATCAGATATATTAACGAGTCTACAGCCTACCTTATTCACGAGTTGATGTCTGTCCAAGAGGCGCTCAGTCAACCAGATTTAGATCTCTGGAAAGAAGCTATGGATAAAGAGTATTTATCTCTTATCACGAACCAGACATGGACAATTGTCGAATTACCTGCTAGCAGAAATGTAGCTGATTGCAAATGGATTTTCAAAGGCAAGTACAATGCAGATGTAAGCATCAACAAGAGAAATGCATGACTTGTCGCCAAAGGATTTTCTCAAGTATACAATGTCGATTACATTGAGACCTTTAGTCCAGTAGTCAAGCATTCTTCTATTCGACTTTTGCGAGTCTACTTGAAGCCTTCAAAAATTGGGTAATGGCAATTTCTACCCAGGAGCACCTCACTCTATCAAGAGTAATTTCTCTGCTCCTACAAGAAGAGATCAGAAGATCAGCATCCTCCTCAGGCTCAGGATCGGGTCCTCAAGTTCTATATTCAAAAAATCAGAAGTTTAGATCCAAGAGATCTACAAAGTTAGGCTATAATGACAAGAAGAGCAATATGCAGTTTGGACAAAATTTCGGTTTAGGATCAAATGCAAGCCCTTCATCATTCCAACTAGTGCAGAAATTTTTCTGCAAATACTGTAAGAGAATTGGCCATGAAATCAAGGACTGCCGAACTTTGAAATACAACAACAAAAAGAAGAAGCACTTCCAACAACAAGCACATAGTACTACAACCAGTCACTCAAATCAGCAACAAGAAGAAGATGAAGCAGCTTTCATGACCAAAGTCGGAGAACAACATGACATCGATTCTTGGTATTTCAATTTCGAAGCAACACAACACACGATTGATTCAAAGACTATAAGTCATTCACCCACTCTCGAGTTGTGCAACTTGGAGACAACTCATCACATTCAATCAAAGGTGAAGGAACAGTCATAGTTGAATTCAAAAGAGGTGAGGTCAAGTTGTTGTCCAACATTCTCCACATTCCAAATCTGACCAAGAATCTACTCTCAGTTAGCTGAATCATTGATTCAGGTTGGAAGGTCAAATTTTGATGAGAATGAGATTTCGCAGTCGCGAAGCTTTCGTGAAGGAACCACGATCCGCTTACGCTTCGGATGGAGTTTAAATGTGATAGCTGGACACTGCCAGTTGAATCACTCCTACAGTCCTCCAGAATGTAGTCGGGCACTGCTAATCTATGTTTATAAAATTAATACAGCATTCAACATAATTTCAACCAAGGTGCAAAATTAAAATGAACAAGAAAACTCAGACATACGAATAAGCAGAAGCATTTGCATTCGAGATCAGACGCAACAAGAAAATTGACTTGTGCTCAAAGGCTACAATATCGTCTATTGATTTTCTTCTCTGATTCTTCAAGCACTGCATGCATATGAGATCTCAAGATTTCCTAATTATTAACTCCTATAAACTGTTATTCCATTGCATCCAGTTTAGATCTGACTATGGAGAGTTTTCTGAGAATTCTGATGGACATTTGGTGGCTGATCCATCAGGTTAAGTGAATTTTGTCTTTATTTTGCCACATTTTCTTGAGATCGATGTCTTTGATTCACAAAATTGGAGGTTGAGTGATGTAATCTGATGATCTGCTTCTTGGTTGATCCTATCTAGATCTAGATCTTACTTGGATCTTGTCGAAAGCTATCGGATATTTTCAAATCTTGATGGATCTGGCTTGATTTCTCTAGATCTGGCTGTGATGGCTTTGTAGATGAAAATTTCATGACATACCATCACCATCCTTGATCCGTTTCACTACGGTGGCCAATACTTGTGTAAACGGCTACCATTAATGGGCGTGTCAAAAGGCGTTCCATCTAGCTTCTCAAAATTTATGACTCCATGGATAAGAATCTACTTTACTCAGAATGGGCCTTCGCCGGTGAACTTCAACTTTTCTTTGATTGCCTTGGTCTTATACATAGAACCAGATCTCCAGATCGAAGATCTTTCTTGTGCAACCGACGATCGTGCCATATCTTGCATCGTTCCTTCTCAGCTGCCAATGCATGTACAGCTAGTAAATGTGTTTCACAAAGTTTATGCAGTGCTTTATGACGTAATTGTAGAGATCTGGATTCATCAAGGCATTGCATTGTGGCGATCCTTAATGATGGTACCAAAAACTCTACTGGCATTACAACATCCTGCTGACCATAGACCAGCTGAAATGGTGTGCGATCAGTGCTTCCCTTGTCAACTGTTCTGAATGCCCACAGAGCAGCATGTAACTTGTGTTCCTAATCAGATATGCTAGATTCAACTATTTTTGTGAGTACGTTACACAAGATCTTATTGGATGATTCGGCCTGTCCATTACCACGAGGATAATAAGGAGTGCTGAATCTATGGATCACGAAGAATTCTTCCAACAAGACTTTGATGGTCTCATTGACGAAATGGCTTTCGCGATCAATGACTATCTCCACCAAGCATCCGAAGCGCACAATGATATTCTCATACAGGAACTTGGCAGTTGCTCGAGCATCCGCTGTTCGCATTGCCTTGGCTTCGACCCACTTGGTGAGGTAATCTGTGGCCACGATAATATATCAGGCTTGTGAACTTCTTACGATAGGGTCAATTGGACCGATATAGTCCAATCTCCACTTCTCAAATGGCGCTTGAGCTAGAACTAGATGTAGAAGGTCATAATTCAGCCTTGTCAGCCTCCTAGCTCTTTGGCACACATCTCATTTCTTCAAGTATTCATCCGTATCTTTATGAATCATTGGCCACCAACATTTTGATTGCAGGATCTTGCAAATTGTAATGTCGGATGCAAAATGGCCCCCATTCATGCCTTCATGTAAAATTGATATAATTTGAGTGGTCTCGTGTGGAAGAATACACCTTCGAAGAATACCATCTGGTCCTCTTCGATACAACTGGCTGGCAATCAGCTGGTAAGGTCTCGCCTTTAGAATCAACTTTCGGTGTTCCGCCTTAGGTAGTGCTTTATTTGGTTGGCCCCGCATTAGATACTCAACTATATATCGGCGGCCAACTCAGGTACACTGTCAATATAAAATAAGATAGCATCAGGTAGCTCATCATCAGGTTGGGCTGCTATTTCCTTCCCCTTAATTTGTGACACATGATTCTCCATGTAATGATGTATTCCCTTGCAAACCACTATTCAAAAGTCAAACTCCAACAACAGAAGTAACCATCGAGTGATTCTTCCTGTGTTGCATGTTTTATTAACAAGATAGAACAAGGGTTGATGGTTCGTATAAAAAAAAAAAAGTGGCCATCAAATAATGAACTTAACCACATAAATCATTGCTAGTGCCTCCCGCTATGTGGTCGAATAATCTACCTCTGAATCGTTGAGCTGACGGCTTGCAAATCGGATTGGGAAATCCTTTTTGTGTTCTCCTGACTGGGATAAGACAACTCCTACTGCATATTTCGATGCATTCGTATGCACATGAAACTCAATGGACCAATTGGGTGGACATAGTATTGGCGTTGAGACCAATGCATCTTTAAGCTTCTGAAAAGCCTTTAGGGCTTTCTCAGACCAATGTGGCTCCATTGTGAGTTTGTAGATTGGTCGTGCTAACTCCGCAAAGTCTAAAATGAAAATCTTGTAGTAGTTAGCATGACCCATGAAGATGTAGATGTTGGAAGTATTTTTAGTTCGTGCGGTGGCTAGATCTACTTACGAGTGTAGTATAGGGATGTAGAGATTCGTCCACTTTCTAAGTTTTTACAACAAGCTTCAACGGAAATACAGAAATAATCAACAAAGATGAGAGCACTAAGGCTTACCCAAGTAGTGCCTGAAACGGAAATAAAGCTAATTAGAAACAACAATATAAATTCTTGCTAAGGCAAACCCAACTAGCAAGATTGCTAAACTAAGACTAACTTAACACCCAGAGGGTTTGAAAGATAAATTGCGGCTAACTAAATAAACCAATAAAAACATGCCACAATGATCCAGTGAAAGGAGACAAGAGAAGGCCCGAGCACCTTCCCTCAAGCTATGCACCTTCCAATGGGAACACAAAGAAATAGAATGATAACCTCAGCAATTTAGCATAATCTCAGAGTGTTGTTTACAAGGCAAATACCTCTCCTTTCACAGCAAGGAGAGTCTAGTAACTTATGGAACTAATCTGTTTCTAGCCTTTCTAGAACTTCTAGCTTAGGATTTAGAACTTAAGATAAAATATTTCTAATCTTAAGTTTCCTAAGTCTAAGTTCTAAATCTAAGTTTAAGCTATTTTATTATTATTTAAGCTTCTACTCATGGGCTTACAAAACACATGCCATGGTTGAAGTTTATTGACAGATACTCATACGTGGACTTACAAACCACATGCCACGGAGTTTTATTTCTTTCATTTTATTTTCTTTGTGTTAGCACAGTTGCTAACATTATCCCTCTCCTTATTGGATTGGTGGTCTCACACCAATCAAAGCTTTTTTGTCCTGGATCTTTTGTGCTTCTTGGAGGCGAGACTGTTGTTGGAGGGAGTGGTAGATTGTAGTGCCAATGCCCTCCATCATTTGCCACCGTAATTTGTTCAGGAAGGGCATGGATTTGTAATAATGGAGCATACCCTGTAGAAAGTTATGGGTTTTCCATAGCTCGACCATATCAACGTGCAGAGCGGAAGTGATTGCAGCACGATAACAGAGCCTTGCTACGTTGATTTGGTCGTCTTGCGTTCGCAGGGGTTTATTGGTATCAAAGGCGATTGGGGGTAGCCCTTGATCCCAAAACCTTTGAGTTCTGTCAAAAATGCCACCAGGTCGCAAATATCCGCAAAATATCACGTCGCGATCAGGATTGCCATGGTGCTTCTGGTAGAATACTCGGTAGTTGGTGACCATGTCTTCGGCTAAGTTGCCGATATCGACACCTATGAGCTTGGGCCAAAAAATTCTATTCTTGACCTTAGTGACAGGAAATGGTTCTCGCCTCGCTACTGAATAGTAATAAGGATTTGTGCGCATGTAGGAGGGAGCTTCGATATACCGTGCCATTGAGGTCCTACTTTGTAGGAATAGTTGATGACGCTAGAGAGGTTGTGGATCTAGGAGTTTGATTGCTTCTTTATGTGTTTGACTCTGGTCCAAATCTGGTAGTATGTAGCCACCTCGCTCTTTTGTTGTTGGATATTTCTTGGCAAACTTCTGAGAGGCACACAACTCCTTGTTCAATTCTATGGGCGTGATTCTGTGCCGGATGGTTGGTGCTTCAGAGGCAATCTCGTGTTGAATTTGGGAATCGGGTTCAGGAGAGAGAAGAGGCGAGGGGTTAGCTTTAGTAATTCTTTGTGACTCAAGATAAAATTGTCATGGAATGAATGGGGGGTAAGTAGTGTGGAGAGGGTTAAAAGAGGTGGAAGGAAAAAGATCATGTTGGGAGCTGGTACTCCCAGAGCCTGATGAATTGGTTGGTGCTTAAGCTCCTTGCCCCAAGGGTTGGCCTTGAAAAGAGGAGCCTTGAGTTGTAGGAGGAGGCTGTTGGAATCCTGCTCCATCTCCATCATCTGGTCCATCAAAGTGGTGCCTCGAATCATGGAATTGGGCATGCTCTGCATGAACTAATGGCGTCGACTGGACAACAGCCTTTAAGCATTTTTCCAGGGTGGCTATGTGCTAGTTCAGGGCCTTGACGGAAGCAAGGTATGATTGTTGTAATTTTGAGTGCTGCTCCATTGTGGCTTTCAACTTCTGGGCCAGCGTTTGATAGGCCATTACTAGAATGGCAGTTCCCTCAGGAATAGCTGGTGGTGCGAAGTCGTTGAAGTCCACGAATTCCAATTGTTCCTTCATAGGGAACGTGCGGCTTGTGCATCTGCTATAGCCTCATCCCTTTCGGCTTTGAGGTCATCGATGGTATGCTGCATGTTGGATACCTTCAGTTGGAGCTGGTTCTGGAGGTGGGTAGCATCTATTGTTGTTGTTGATTATAATTTGTGAGGTTCGTGGTTGATGGAAATGCGGTTAGTAATTGTAATACAAAATCATCTACGTTGACTGTGGAGTCAAGTAGGGTGGAGATTTGTATAGGTGAGGGCTTTTGTGGAATTATGGAAGTGAAGCCCATGTTGAGATTTAGTGATGGTGTGGAGGTGGCAGTAAATGGTGGGGGTGGTGGTGGGAGTGTGAGAGCAAGTGAGGGAGAGGAGGTTGCCTGTGTGGACGGAACCACGCCCATAGGATCAAAGTCCGAAGTGCCTGCCGCCATTGAGGTGCCTGCTGCTGTCGCTACTGCTTGTCTGCGTTGCTAGGCCTGGTGAAGTAAGGCCGCCTGCTACTCTAGGACCTCCTTTGGAACCTGAGATGGTTTAAGGCTCCCTCTAGATTCAACATACTCCATCCTGATGTCGCTGAATAGAATGTCGTGAGGGACATTAGCTTCTGTGCTGATCGCCGTCTCTTTCTGCTTCTTAGTAGGTGGGGTTGGTGAGACTGGTTCTGCTATCGGTTGGGGGATGGCTCATTTTTTTGTGCTTGAATAGAGATCATCTAGCTCCTTGATGGCAACAGCTGCCAAGACCCCGATTGTTTGGTGACCAACATGTGGAGGAGATATCCACATTTGGTAGTTGATTTTTTGGCTTTCAAAGCACCGCACAGCTTCTCTGCTACCTTCTCAGCCCACTTGTAATTTTGAGTGGGATCATCCATAGTGAGGGTCAAAGATAAGAGGTTATGGCGATCCCGTCATTGGTTTGGGCAATGGTTTTGCTGTCCTCTGTCAGAAACTTTCTAAAGTATTTGGCATCATAGTTGGTGCCCTTGCCATGGATTGTCTCTTCGAGATTATGGGAGCAAATGCTCTAGAGATCCCCAGGAGAGCCGTTGATTATGGTATAGCTGCCACTCCTAGATGTAAGCCTGAAAGTTTGAAATTCATCTGAATAAGTGGAGTAGGCCGTTCGGATGAGGCTCTTGCTCTGCTGGTCCCAGAAAAGAGTCAGATCAAAGCCAAGGCTGTGAGGATATCCTTGGCCAAGGTGAGCTGCTCGGCGTAATTCTTGATACAGATCATAAAAATATCTCCTGAATAAGGACAAGGGGGTTTACGGCGATGCAAACTGAGTGAGGAATCGCGGGAGGCCATGATAGCAGTAATTTTAGATTGCTCTGAGAATTTTGAAAATTTTGAAAATTTTTGGCATGAATTTGAGAGCAGCAATCTAAAATGAATTTGTGGAGAGAAGGGTGGAGGTCTATATATAGACTTTTTTTGGCAGGAATTCGCAACTTCACTCAGAAATCGTCCTCAGTGTCCACGATTTGTAATGATGGTCACGAATTTTGAGGCAATGTTTTGAGGGTCCGTGAATTCTTGTAAGTGATTTTTTATGCCAAAAGAGAAAAAAATGTCTGACAGTGCAAAACTCTGTCTGATCAAAATTCGCAAAGATAGCAAAGAAATCGTGGGAATCATTTTGAGCTCCAACAAATTGTCTGCAAATTTTGATAGTGGATATCTGATGAAAAAAACTACCTTTTTCTATTTTTAGAAATTTTTATTTTTGAAACAAAATTCGTGGAGGCCAAAAATGAATCGTGGACTGTAAAAAAGGGGTTAGACGAATTCTATCTAAGATGGTGTGAAACAATTCTTCTGAAACTAATGGCTTTTGTGGTTTTCTCAGAGAAGACTGTTGGTATACCTGATCTGATAGTATCTTGATGCTTTGAACAAGAAAGCACAGCAAAATTTTTGTCGAAATGACAAGTAGGCAATAAAAAAATAAAAAATAAAAAAAAATAGTAGGAAAGAAAACAACTAATACATATCAAGATAAAAACAAGGTTCATTGTACTTTCTCAGTCGGCTCCCATTGACCACAATGTCGAGGATATAGCCTTGAAGAGTTTGGAGTTGTATATATCTAGAGGCAAAAATTTTAATGACGTAAGGTTCTTGGCCAGAAAATTTTAGTTTGCCTTTGAAGGCTTTGGCTTGGTATAGCAGGACCTTATCTCCAACTCGGAAGTCTCCAAGTTTCAATGATCGATCATGCTTTTGTCGTCGTTTGTGGACTTGTTGAGCATGGATGCTGATCTGTCGTGTTTCACAGAGTTGCTCCAGATGGAATAACCTGTTTGCTAGATTATGGTGAGTATCAACCTCAAGGTTATAGGCCCCTCGAAGGGAGAGGATATGGAATTCCACAGGCATAACGGCTTCTTGGCCATATGTTAGCTGGAAAGGGGTTAAGCCTATAGCTCGCTTCGGGGTGGTGCAATAAGCCTAGAGAGCAGCATGGAGTTTTCAAATCAGATCGATTGGATTCGATGATTTTGGTGAGAATTCCACATAGGATTTTATTGGTGGATTCCACCTGGCCAATGCATCATGGATAGTATGGGAAACTTTTGCGATGTACCACAAAAAGTTTTGAAAGGAGATATGTTATGACAGAGTTAAGAAAATGTGTACCCCTATCACTAATAAGCTGTAGAGGACATCTGAAACGAACTATAGCCTGTTCATATAGAAATTTTGCGGTAGAACGAGCGTCAACATTGTGAACAACTCTTGCTTCAGCCCATTTGGTGCAATAGTTCGTAGCTACTATGATGTAACGAGATTGTGTGTGTCGAGCAGCAAGACTAATAGGTCCGACATAATCAATTCCCCATTTCTGAAAAGCTTGATCAGTGGTTACAGGGTGTAAAGACATGTAGTCGGTCTTTTGAAAGTGTTTTGTGCGTTGGCAGACATCACAAGCCTTAGTGTAATTGTGTGTATCCTTGAAGAGTGTTGGCCAACAAAACCCGGCCAAGAGGATTTTCTTAGCAGTTGTTTCAGAAGGGAAATGGCCTGCACCAATACCTTCATGAGTGAGGGAAATTATAGAGGGTATTTCACCTTCAGTTAGACATCGTTGGGTGATTCCATCTAACCCTTGCTTGTAGAGTTGTCTTGCAATTAACATATACAGTTTAGTTTTGAGGGCCAACGCATGTTGTTCAGGTTTAGAGAAGGAAGACTCCATCTGCCCAGAAGTTAAATATTCTGTAATTTCCTTAGCCCATACAAGTGTAGAGTCAACTTGGAAAAGGATTGCATCTGGGAAATCATCATTGACGCCTTGATCAAGGGTAGGAAGGTTAGGGATTCGGGATAGATGGTCTGCCAGAAAATGCTGAAATTCTTTACAAACCACGATTCTAAACTTAAATTCTTGCAGTAATAGGATCCATCTAGTAATATGGCCTGTGGTGCAGGTCTTGTTGATGAGATACAATAGTGCTTGATGATCAGTGAAGAACGCAAAAACTTTTCCTAGAAAATAATGGCGAAACTTCTGAACCGCATATACCATTGCCAAGGCTTCACGTTCGATAGTGGTATAATTGACTTCAGCAGGTATCAATTGTCGACTAAGAAAATAGATTAGGTAGTCCTTTTTTGAATTCTCTCGATTGGGTGAGCATTGCTCCAATGGCATACTTGGATGCATCGGTATGCACATGGAATTCTTTAGAATAATCAGGAGCCCAGAGGATAGGTGCATTGGTAAGGGCTTCTTTGAGTTGATTAAATACGATGCGTTGTTCATCCGTCCATTTGGGAACTACAACTACTTTGTAGATTAAGTGTGCTTTGTTAGCGAAATCGAAAATAAAGCATCGGTAGTAGTTGGCGTGGCCAAGGAAAGAGTAAACTTCACGTATCGTACGCGGTTTTGGTAGATTTTGAATGATAAGGATCTTTTCAGGGTCAGTGGCAATGCCATTTCGGGAAATAATATGTCCTAACACAATACCATGTGTTACCCAAATCTGGCATTTTTCAGGATTAAGAGAGATGCCGAAGCGTTTCGAAGCGTTGATATTGGATAAATTTTTATTTGAGCACAGACAGATAGCATGTTTCTTCTGAATGTGCTCCTAAATTGTCCAAGTAAACCTCTAAGGTATCACTCATCTGCTGAGAAAAGGCCGCTTGCATAATACCTTGGAAGGTGCTAGGAGCATTGCAGAGACCAAAGGGCATGACTTTCCAGCAGAAGGTTCTCCATTCTATGGCAAAAGCGGTTTTATGTTGATCTTCTTCAGCGATTTGGATCATATTGTATCCGCTAAAGCCATCTAAGAAGGAGTAAGCCTCATCTCCTGCTAGATTTTCTAAGATGGATTCTTCGAAAGGTAATGAAAAATGATACGTTCGGTTACGGCATTAAGTTTTTTTAAGTCGACACAGATTCGAAGTTTTCCATTTTTCTTGGGAATGATGACAATTGGGGAGACCCACTCAGTATGCCCGATTTCATAGATAAATCCTGCATCTAACAGGTGTTGTATTTCTTCTTTGATCTTGGCCTTATAGATGGGATTGCATCTAAATGGACGGCTAGCAGTGGGCCTCACACCCAGTTTAAGTGGGATACGATACACAACTACTTGGGGTGAGACGCCTTTCATGTATTTATAGGTCCAGACAAAGACATGTCAATATTTTCGCAGGAGCTTTTCAAGCCATCTGCTTTGTTCGGGATTGAGATGAGCTCCGACGTGGACAAGATATTCGTTGGTTTCATTTGGCTCACTTAGAGAAAGCATTATAGTTTGTACAGGGCCTTCGTAGGGTGAATTACGAGTTGGCTCACGTTGAGCTTGGGGTAATTGGATTGTGACATCCTCGATCGTATAGTCCTTAAAGTATGGAACATCATGGGTGGGAGATTCAAGGGAGGCCTTGTCTTTCTCTTGCCGGGATGGTTATTGGGAATGTTCGAGGGCTGGTGTAGGAATAGAGGCAATTTTAGGAACTTCCCTAAAAATTGTGAGGTCACTAGGCGGTTGAATTAGAAGCGGTTTTTTCATTTTCTCTTCCATAGTATGACCACGTGGTTGAGGCTTTGGTGGTGGAGAGGTGTGTAGATGAGGGGCGATTGGTACGTCATGGAGGATATCGTCATCAATTTGAAAGATGGTCTCCTCCTCACAGAGATCCCATGGATAGTGTGGGCATTTGGGACGATAGAATTTTATCTCAGGCTTTTCAATTGCAACCTTGGCAACCGGTTCCACCTTGGAAGGATGTTGCGGATAGGTCCTAAGTGGGAGTGCCTCTATATAATTGAGGATCTGAATATAAAAAATGTCCAAATCTTCTAGGCAATTCTGAATTTGTAAGACATTCTCATCATCGATGAATAAATCGTCTGATTCATTAGTAAATAGCCATGCAACATTTAGTACCTCATCATAGTGTGGAAGAATATCAATAAAATTGATATTGATGATAGGTGTATCCAGATTAGGTAATTGGTCATGATCGATCAGGTTATCCTAATGCTGAACATAGTAATCGGCATTCACACAATCAATGGTAGCTAGACTGTGACTCCAGTTTATGATATCAGTAGATTTAACATAATGACTTTTTTCGTGACTGGACTGGTATGGCTCAAATACTGAGTTGCTGGTTGAGGACCATTCATCATGGATGCGTGCAGGTTTGAGTTTACCCGTTGAATCAATGGTGACAAAACTGTCACAATTTTTAAAAGTGACTCGGCTTTTGCTCCAATCATGAACGACTCGTGCATTGGTGAGCCACGGACGACGAAGTAGTAATTCATAAGAATAGGCATTATTGGGAATATCAAGCACTACAAGATCGACAGAAAACTTGAGACCTCCTAGTTTGATCAACACGTGTGGAAGGAAACCGGTAGGTCGGACCACACTTTGATCAGCCATCTGAAGCTGACAAGTGGATTTGGTTAGCTTGTCTCTCAGATTCTATTTTATCATGAGGGATGTGGAAATGATATTGACACCGGAGCCACCATCGAGTATTGCTAAAACTTCACGAAATTGATGATGGATAGCTGGGATTTTGATGTTGCCTCGGTCACTGAGTGGATTGGTTAGATGTAAGGGCATTTCAGACAGCTCGTCAGTGCTAGTGGTGTTATTGGATTGAATCTGTTGTTTTCACTGGCCAGCATGCTTCCGGAGTACATGGAAGGGAAGAGTGACATTGGCTTGTAGTAAATCTCCCCAAACTTCGGTACCTTCAAGGGTTTTGCTTTCAAAGGGCTTGTGAGGTACTTTATGAGAATTGGAAGATTGTTGGTCAACATTACAAATTTGTTGGCGATACTGATGTTGCAGTCGAATTTCTTTAGATGGGTGAGGGTAAACTATCGGGGTTGAATCTTCACTTGGAGGAACAACCTACGATTGAGTTTTGCTGGGTGCAAGTGTAGGGGCTTGGCGTTGGGTTTGTGTCCGAGTCAAGACCCAAGCAGGATGAGTTTCGATGGGTAAGGTTTCTACTTGCACTGAATAGACAGGAGCAATTGGCTTAGATCGGGATGGGCAGTCCTTTACGTGATGTTCAATACCACAATTTTCACAAGCTGGAAGAAAATGGAGTTTATTTGGACAACGACTACTAGGATGTTTACCTACACAGATAAAACATTCTCATATTGCAGGTAGTTGATGTGCGGCAAAGACAGCTCGGTTTGGATTGTAAGCTTGGGCATTGGGATCGATTGTTTGAGCATTAGAATCATAGGTATAATAAACAACCGTTTTAGTAGAGTACTGCGGTTGAGTATTGTCTTCCACATAGTAGGTGGCTGGATTGATGGTATTCGGATCAAGATAATAGACATCGTTTTGTGGGGCAGGTTGGTTAGCGACAAACTATTGACATGGGGATGGGTATTGATTTGGTATAGTTGGTCGTGGTTGGTAGACCCCTGGTCGTGGCACAAGCTGTTGTGGAGGGTAAGGGCGGTAAGCTCGATAGATGGTGGGTCTGGTGGCTACTGGGAAATGGTTTCGCAGTTGAGGGCATTCATTAGCAGTGTGATGTTGTGAGCAGATTGGACACCAGACATTTTCTCTTGTTGGAAAGGATTTCTCAGCAATCTATTTCATGGCGGTTTGGAAATTGGTAGTGAGTTTATTTATATGAGATTGTTGAGCTTTTTGCCAGGTTTCCATTTGCTGTAGAAGTTCAGAAGATTAAGCAATATTTTCAAACTTTGGGTGATTAGGACGGTCCGGATTCTTAGATTTCTTTTCACGATGGTCAAAGTCATCGTCGGAACCTTCATCTTCCTCATGGATAGCATCGGTCATCACATCTTTAAGTTGATCATAAAGGTCAACTGGTTTGAGTTCATGGCGGATCTTTTTAGGCAATCCAACTAAGAACAGTTTTATGGCCATACGTTCGGTGATATTTTCATCAACACATTCTACTTTGAGACGTTTAAAATGCTCAATGTAGTTTCTAACAGACTCTTCACGACGCATCTTGATATGGATAATTTGAATGAACGGGCTCTGAGTCAGTTTGGATGGTTTCAAACACTTGATGAGAGTGTCCTTGAGGGTGGTCCAAGAAGCAAGATCAGGAGCTTCAAGATTCAAGTACCACTCCTTGGCGGTTCCATAGATACCATAGGAAATAGGCGAATCTTTTCAGTTTTAGAGGTATCTCCATAAAAATGGCATGCATTATTAAAGTCTTGGAGAAATCGGACTGGGTCAGATTCTCCATCATACTTTGGTGCATCGATACGTGGACTTCTTCGTTCTAGTTGTGGAGGAGCCAGATAAGAAGATTCAGCACAACCACGAGACATGATGCAGAATACAGATGAGCAAGTCAGTACTATACTTGGCAAAAAGACAGTTTGCTTGCAGAATTGATAGTGTAGGACAAAAAACTAGTCTTTCTGGTCAAGATAGAATCTGCGGACAAGCTGAGAAATTGTGGAGAGACAAATAAATCAAACTGTAATACTCGCAAATTCTGACAGACCGTTTTGAATGTCAGAATAGTGATTTTTTTAGATTTTCTGGAATAAAAATTGTACTTTTAGAATTCGCGGGTAGGACAAGGAAATCGTATTCTTTGAGAATGATTTCTTAGGCTGGATGGCGGATACTAACAGAGAGGTTTGACTGGCAGATAGGCAATATGGAAAAAAAAATGTGACTTTTTGATAGTAAACAGGCAAAACCTTTGAGATAGAATTTGTGGAGCTATTGGAGGACTGATCTTGATGAGATCTAGCCTCAAGGAAGCCGACGAATTCTAGGACAAAGATTTGGGTGAGAAATAAGGGACTTTGACAGTATATCAGGTTGTTTTCTCATAATATGACCGTGGTTAGAATTCTTGGAGGTGATAAAATGAAAGATCAGGGTCTTCTAGGGCTGCAGACAGGCTGACGAATTCTGATATACCTGGTTGGTTTGGAAAAAGGTCACTTGGGTCACTTCTTTTCAAGAAAATGCCCAAGTTGACTCTTTTGTTGCTTCCCCCCGGCTTCATAAGTTGCTCCGCAGCTTGTGTAGGACCTGGAGAGACGACTCATGCTGTTTGTTGGTAGATAGAGACAGACAAACAAGCAAACATACAACACGGAAGCAAGAGAACAAAAAGGAGAAGAAGCTAGGTACAAAATACTTAAAAAGTGGCAATGGTGCCAATGTTGGAAGTATTTCTAGTTCGTGCGGTGGCTAGATCTGCTTATAGGTGTAGTATAAGGATGTAGAGATTTGTCCACCTTCTTGAATGGCTTCTTAGAAGAGGAAATCTACATGATGCAACCCGAGGGCTTCATCAAGGTTGGTGAGGAGCAAAAGGTGTGCTACTTAAGGAAGAGCCTATATGGCTTGAAGCAAGCACCTAGAGCTTGGTACTCTAGGTTGCATGATTTTCTCTATTCCCTTGGCTTTGTACTAAGTGCTTATGAACCTTCTTTATATTTCAAATGTAATGAGGGAAAGATCATCATTTTGGTTCTTTATGTTGATGACATCATTATGACAGGAAATGATGATGATGGCATAGGTAAAGTAAAAGTTGACTTATCTAGTGAGTTCAAGATGGTAGATCTAGGCTTCCTAAAGTTTATACTTGGGATAGAAGTGTCTAGAAGTAGCAATTGTACTTTCATAAGTCAATCTAAGTATGCTACTTCCATTCTTGAAAGATATGGTATGAAAGATTGTAAGGGGACTGACACCCCTATGGAGCATGTTGTGATAGCAACTAATGAAGGTGATGAAGCATCCTTTGAGGACATCACCTTCTTTAGGAAGCTTATAGGCTCTCTAATCTATTTAACCATCACTAGACCTGACTTAAGTTTTTGTGTAAGCAAGTTGAGTCAAAGTATGCAAGCTCCTTTAGTTCATCATTGGAAAAGTGCCAAGAGAGTACTTAGATATGTTTCTAGTACTAGATTTTTTGGCATACTTTATGAAGGAACTAACTTGCACTTGAGAGACTACTCGGATTCAAATTTTGTAGGTGACAAGATGGATAGGAAGTCCATTAGTGCATTTGCAACATTCTTTGTGGAGGAGTGATATCTTGGCTTTCCAAAAAGCAAGATACAATCTCACTATCTTCTTGATAGCCGAGTACAAGGCATTGACTTCAACAACCAAAGAGCTCCTATGGCTAAGAAGACTCTTGATGGAACTACATGTGCTAGAGGCCGAGGAGATCCCTTACATATTTTGTGACAATCAAGCTTCTCAACAAATTGCTTCAAATCCTATCTTCCATGCTAGAACAAAGCATATTGAGATAGCTCACCACTTTGTCAGGGAGAAGGTACAATCCAAGGAAGTGCAACTACATCATGTACCATCATCCGAGTGCATAACTGATATCTTAACCAAACCATTGTCCAAAGATCCATTTTTTAAGTTAAGATATGCTCTTGGAATTGTAGATAGATGTACACTAGATTTGCCAAGTTAGAAGTGAGGAGGAGTGTTGAAAATTGTCACTTCTCACTTGACATTGGTTCATGTGAATATTGATCAAACATTAGAATATGTTGATGATCTGATTTCACACATGTGGAGCCTGTTCCCACATGTGAAAGGATGTACTTCTCATGTCTATATATATCCAAATTGATTTTGTATCATTCTAGTTAGTGTGAACATGAAATGACTAGTTTTTAGTCAAGTTGACTAGTCACCTACAAATTAGCTTTTCCTTGCATGTGCATGAGTAAATGCTCCCACATGGCAAGTGGATGTTCACACGTGTGTATAGAGTACTAGAAGATAAGAGTTGACCATTTTTCTTAGATCCTATTGTGTAGGGAATATTCCTATATTCTAGGAGACTAGCTTTTTGGATTTTAGTCACATTCTAGAAGGTCAACTATTGGATAAGGATCAAGGATGGATCAAATGGATAGGTCTAAGTGATGTGGCACTCTTCACACTTGTGAAGGCCTGCTGGACTGTACCAGACTCATGGATGTACTTGTTCCATAAAAGGATCATCATTATGCTAAGAAGATTGATGAGACTTTTGCACTCTACACTTTTGTGAGGTTTTCAGTCATTTGTCTTGTGATTTTTATGTATGATTGCTATCTAGTATCATTGTACTTGTTGTTTCAGGTGCAGGCCGTACTGTGGACAGTACTCCACACGTGTGAGGCCACTCTCACTAAAAAATGATGTGTTGATCCATTGCTCTTGCTTAAATCCAAGTGTAGTGAATCTAGATCAAGATCTAATGTGTAGAACTTGATAGATTCATTGATTAAGAAACCAATAACTCTCTATGATTGTAAAGTACAATCATTATTGTCTTAAAAACTGTAAAATTTATCAAAAGGAATGTTCATTTGGATGATGTTTTGTTCATTCCATCTATTACCAAGAATTTGCTTAGTGTGAGTCAATTGCTAAGTAAAGGCCTCAACGTTGAGTTTGTAGATGCTTGTCTGATAAAAAGGAAGGATATCTTGATTGCAAAAGGTAAAAGGCGAGGGAAGTTGTTCAAGCTAGATGCTTGTGTTATTGCTAACCAATTTGGATGTGTTGTTGCAAGAGAGAAATACCTATTCAAGAGGTTTTGCATAACAAGATGGGACACCTCAACTTCAAGTCACTGGAGGTAATGGCTAGAAAGCAAGTTGTGATAGGTCTTCCAAGTTCTTTAAAAAGTATCAATCATGTTTGTGAGTCTTGTGCTTTGTCAAAGTCACATAGACTACCTTATGCTAGATCTACATCTAGATCTACAAAGCCTTTTCAAGTTGTACATTCTGATATTCATGGAATTACTACAATTAGCAATAGTAGAGATAAGATGTATGTAACTTTCATTGATGATTTTAGTAGATTTTGTTGGATCTATCTACTAAAGCAAGGATGAAGTGTATGATGTCTTTGTTTGATGTCTTTGACAAGACATTTGTCGTTGTCAAACTCAACCTTGAGTTGTTGATCAGCCATCGTCCCATTTCATCACTTGTCATTAATGCTGTAATGAACAATTTTGAGCTCTCACCTGTATCATCTTCATATTGATCATCATCGTATTGATGCTGATCAGTATAATTGTCTTCATAATAATAATAATCAAATTGATGTTGATCAAGAATGCAAGGGAGAACCAATTTTCTACAAGGATGTTAGCAACTGTGCTAACACAGAGAAAAATAAAAAGAAATAAATAAAACTCCGTGGCATGTGTTTTGTAAGCCCACGTATGAGTATTAGTCAATAAACTTCCACCATGGCATGTGTTTTGTAAGTCCATGAGTAGAAGCTTAAAATAATAATAAAATAGCTTAAACTAGATTTAGAACTTAGACTTAGGAAACTTAAGCTTAGAAATATTTGTCTTAAGTTTTCCTAAGTTAGAAACTTTGAAGTTCTAGATCCTAAGTTAGAAGTTCTAGAATGACAAGAAATAAGTTAGTCCGATAAGTTAATGGATACTTATGGAAGACCCTCCTTGTCCCGTTCTTGTTTGTTTATTTCCATTTGAAAGCTTTGGTAGGTTCTTAAAAGGTGGACAATCCTCTCCACACTATACTACACCCGTGAGTAGATCTAGCTATCACGCAAACTAGAAAAACTCCCAACATTGGCGTCGTTGCCGCTTTTTAAGATTTTTTCTACCTAGCTTTCATTTTGTTTCTTTTTTTTGCTTCCGTGTTTGTGTGTATGCTTGCTTGCTTTTTACCTTCACACCATAACACAAGACTTCTCTCCAGGTCCTCAACGAGCTGTGGAGCAACCTATCAAGCCGAGGGGAAGCAACAAAAGTGTCAACCTGGGCATTTTCTTTGAAAGAAGTGACCCAAGTGACATTTTTTTCAACCAAACAAGTATATCAAAATTCGTCGGTCTGTCTGTAGCCATAACAGACCCGGATCTTCCATTTTATCACCTCCATGAATTATGACTCTATTCAGATTCTATTAAAACACCCTGATATACTGTCAAAATCCATTGTTTTTCAACCAAATATTGGTCTTAGAATTCGCCAGCTTCATTGAGGCTAGATCTATCAAAGATCAATCCTCCAACAGCTCCACGAATTCTATCTCACAGATTTTGCCTGTTTTTTGTCAAAAAAATTATCTTTTTCACTATTTTTCTCATCTGTCAGCAAAACCTTAGCATCAAAATTCGCCAGTCATACCACAAGATCGAGCACTGTGAGAATGAATTCTCTGTACCCTCTACAAATTTTATCTCTAATTTTTTTTTAAATATAAAAAATCAATATTTTGATAGAAAACACCTCCTGTCGAAATTCGCGAGTACTGTAATTAGATTTATCTGACTGTCCATGATTTCTAGACTTGTCCACAATTTCTCTTACAGTAGAAAAGTCCAATTTTTGTCCAAATCCTCCATTCTGCAAGAAAACTATCCTTTTTGTCTTTTTGCCAAGTACAGTACTGCCTTGATCATCTGTATTGTTACTCTACTCCTCATACTGCATCATGTCTTGAGATTATGCTGAATCTTCCAATCCGGTTCCTCCACGACTAGAACGAAGAATTTCACGTATCGATGCACCAAAGTATGATGGAGAATCTGACCTAGTCAGATTTCTCCAAGACTTTGATAATGCATGTCGTTTCTATGGAGATACCTCTGAAACTGAAAAGTTTCATCTATTTCCCATGGTACTCTATGGAATAGCCAAAGAGTGGTAATCTAACCTCGAAACTCTTGATCTTGTTCCTTGGACCACTCTCAAAGACGCCCTCATCAAGCATTTCAAACCATCCAAACTTACTCAGGGCCCATTCATCCAAATCAACCATATCAAGATGCGGCGCGAAGAGTCTGTCTGAAACTACATTGAGTGTTTTAAATGTCTCAAAGTAGAATGTGTTGATGAAAATATCACTGAACGTATGGCCATAAAACTGTTCTTGGTTGAATTACCTAAAACCATTTGCCGCGAACTTAAACCAGTTGACCTTTATGATCAACTTAAAGATTTGATGACTGATGCTATCCGTGAGGAAGACGAAGGTTCCGACGATGACTTTGACCATCATGAAAAGAAATCTAAGAATCTCGACCGTCCTAATCACTCGAAGTCTGAAAATGTTGCCCAATCTTCTGAACTCCTACATCAAATGAAAACTTGGCAAAAAGCTCAACAATCTTATATGGATAAACTCACTGTCGATTTTCAAACTGCCATGAAACAGATTGCTAAGAAATCTTTTCTAGCAAGAAAAAATATTTGGTGTCCAATCTGCTCACAATATTATATTGCTAATAAATGCCCTCAACTGTGAAACCATTTTCCAATAGCAACCAGACCCACCATCTATCGAGCATACCGCCCCTACCCTCCACAACAGCCTATGCCACGACCATGGGTATACCAACCACGACCAAGTGCACCAAATCAGTACCAACCACTACGTCAATAGTTTTTCGTTAACCGACCTCCTCCGCAACAAGTTGTCCATTATCTTGATCCGAATACCATCGATCCAACAACCTACTATGTGGAAGACAATACTTAACCGCAATATACTACTGAAACAGTTGTTTATTATACATATGATCCTAATGCTCAAGCAGTGGATCCCAATGCCCAAGCTTACAATCCAAACCAAGTTGTATTTGCCATGCATCAACTCCCAACAATACCTAGATATTTGTTGACATATCCCCTGCTCTAGAGGGTCTGTTGGTTTTTTAAATTGATTCTTTCTTACTTCTTCTGCCTTTCAGCAGAGACGGTGGGTTTTTCTTAAGATTGTCATTCTTGTTTTAAACCCAAGATCAGGTAGAAGGGAACAGATTCTCGTAGTAGTATATTTTTTTGTCCTGCCTGTCAGAGGATACTCAGGGTTGAACTCTCTTGAATGCACTTACATTCATGATGCAAGCCATGAATGCTCATTCACATATCAGACTGTAGCCCAAATGAACATTCAGAAGATTCTACAGCTATCTACTCCTAAAAACGAACTGAATCAAAGTCTAAGCTTTACTAAACTAAGCTACACTTGCATGAATTGACAAAACAAGGACCAAGAACTAATTAACAGCATGTTAGAAGTCCAAGAATCAAGAAACCAACAGTCTTATGATTTTTGGATATCCCAAGAACATCAAGAACTGGACTGTAAGAGATATGCAAGAATTACACCATAGATCTAGCCTATCTAGTTTACCTGAATGCTGGTTCCTACATTATTCCACAAACAAGGAAAGAAACTAATCCACTCTACGAAAGCAGCAAATCTAATCCACTCTACAGTCCACAACCACACACAAAAGGAGGGAAGGGCAAGATCATAAATGCATCACTCAAGAGACAAGCATGATCAAGGAGGATGCACCAAACTCGTGAAGGCTCTTCTCATTTCAGCATGGATTGATACATTTCACAAAAAGCTCTTCTTCACAAAGAGGGAGTATCTTAAATAAGCAAGAGAGCTCTTTAGGTGACATCCTAGTGGAATTTCCACAGTTCACAAATTAGAAGTGGAATAATGCTCTCCACTAGAGGTCACTGTCAAAAGGTGGCTCACTCTACTTTCTTTAAGAGGGGTCTACTTGCAATTATTACATTTGCTTGGAAATACTAGTTCCTACATGGTCATTCCATCTTCCGAGATTCTCCACGAGGCTTACACAGTTCTTGCTTGCCATTCCTAACTAGCATTTCTCGGCTCTCATACTCAGCTCTCAGTCTTCGTTGGTCTCATCTTCTCAAAGACCTCCTCGGTCTAAGGTGAGAGTGCTCTTGAGTTGCTCTATCCGAGTATCTTGGGAATTCGTCAGCATCAGCCAACATCATCCCACCCCTAATGTGTTGCAGGACCCACTACAACTCGTATTGGACGATGTCGCTCCGCTTTGCATTGGCATTTTTTATTGTCACTTGGAAAAGCGTAGATCCTCGTTCGCTTACATGAAACCAAGTGCTTATTGTCGCCAGTCTTTATCACAAAAATGTTTTTCACAAATTGCCGCAATTGGATTAGAATGTCTTATTGGTATAGGTGGTTGACATTATCAAAGTGGAGAGCTCTCAACAACTTCACAACTTGCATGCTCGAGTGCTTTCCATGTGTCTCTTTGTTTTGTCATTTGTATCTGCCATTATGGAAACCTGCACGTATAAGCCCATGGTTGAAATCCCATGTATTTTTCTAGGACCCTTGGATCAAGTTGGGTCCAAGATGAATGGATAGGATTCGTGGACATATTAGCCAATGGTATTTTGGGGCAAGGGCCTTCCCCATTTATAAAAAGGCACCTCATGTAATCTATTTTCATGACTAATTGAGAGGAGGAGACTCTACTATTTTGAGAGCTCAAACATCCTCATTTGCAAATCACTCTTGCTTATGCTATTGTTGTGATTGCTTGTTATTTCCTTGTCTTCCATGCTTTTTGTTTGTGTTAGTTAAGGTTTTTCCATAAGCAATGACATTGAGCATTTGAGCTAACCTCCATCTCACCTCTCTCCCCTCCTCCCTCTCTCTTCTCTCTTTCTCTCTCTTTCTCTCTTCTCCTTTCCCTATTCACTTCTCTTCTTCACATTCAGCCTAAAATCATGATGAATGTTAGTGTAGAGGAGTAGAGTTAAAGGTGGATAGTGTTAGTGGTGAATAGAGCTAAGGGACGAAGTAGAAAAATGGCTAAAAGTAGCATGCATGCATAGTTAGGTACCTATTGTTAAAATTGGCAAAAGCTAACTTGGTTAAATCTTGTAAATACCATAATGACTTGTACCTATCATCATTAGACATGTGTGGAGCCTGTTCCCACGTGTGAAATCTATGCCTAAGTCATTTAGATAGATCATAAATGTTGTACATATCATTTAAATTGGAAACTAGTGGCTAAATTGGCCAAAAACTAGTTTAGTAGTATTATGACACTTGGCACCATTCTAGTGGTAGAAAATGCTATATCACATGGGTAGGAGTGGTCTCCCACGTGTGAAATATCATATAGAAAGTTCAGATCCATTGTATATAGATTTCATACATGTCAAAAGTCAAATCTCCTAGATTGTAGGACCTATCTCCTAATTTGTAGGAATCTAGAAGGTCAACACTAGCCACCAATGATGATGTGGCAAATTAATGGAATCTTAGCCAAAGTGGATATGGATAAGCACTATGACCTGTCTCACACGTGCTGGAAGTATCTTAGAGAGAGAGTATGATGATTTTTGTATTTAATCCATGATGGATCCACTTTGAGAAATCAATGAGGCAAGATCTTGGTTTTGGAGGCATATCTTGAGTATTCTCATATTTGTGTTGTGATTTTATGGTTCTATTGCTTTCTAACACTTGTGTACTTCACTCTCTGCTGTAAGTCCGTACAGGTACTGTTATTCACACGTGTGAATGCAGTAGGTCTCAAGTTTAATCATTTGCTTGTTGTTCTTGCTAGATTTTTGATGGGGAATTGATCTAATTCTAGATCTAATCATTGGTTGATTAGTAGATCATGTAATCTAGCTTCCAACACCTCTTGAGGATCTGATCTAGATCCATTCTTGGTATTTATTTCTCTGAAATTTCACATGGTATCAGAGCCAAGTACAAGAGATTAAAGCATTGATCTAAACAACACCCAGATTGGCAAGTTTTTTGAGAAAACTCACTAATCTTGAGTGGGCGAGTTTGAAGAGTTAGTTAGCCTTGATATTTGTGCATCAAACTTGGTTGTGGGATGCAGGGTTACTCTTCACACGTGTGAGGACGTACAGTACCAGTTTTGGAGCTATATTTTTCAGTTTGATGCTATATCTTACTCATACACCCAAACTAGCAGGTTTTTTGGAAACTAGCTAATCTTGAGGTAGCGAGTTTGAATAGATAGATAGAATCATTATATTTGTACCAAATATTTTTGTGGGCTTCATGTGTACTTACCACACGTGTGAGGCCGTACATAACCTGTTATGAGCAATAAAATTCAGTTTTGGTGCATTTAATGCCTCATACACCCAAAACTAGTCAATCTAGTGCATTTTTCAAGCTTTGTAATGCATTGTTTCTATTCCTTTGATTTGTTCTTGGTATAGATCAATCATATAGATGATTTGAATCTTTATTACAGTACATTAAAGCTGATCTTCATATGCTTTGGGTGTGCATTAAAGTTGAGAGTGAAAGATTGCCAAAAACCATAGATTAAGGAGTGATTTGCAAGGGAAGAGATTGAAATCCATTGTATCTTCACTCTAGATGTGTTCAAGAGTGAAAGGGTTGAGACTAGAAGCATCTAAGTGCTAGAAGTCAGCCTTGGATAAGTCCTCCAAGTGAAATCTTAAGTGAATTTCTAGAGCACAAACACTCATAAAGGCAAAATCTACCAATACAAGTGATAAGCATTGTTGGAGAGTTCTAGAAGTGATTTTTGAGATCTAAGTCACATTGTTCCACTCCTACTCAAAGAGTTGAGTTTTGTTTGGCTTGAAAGAGAGTCATAGAGGTGTGTAAGTCACATGTGTAGTGTTTGATCCAAAAATCCTAAGAGTTCCTTCCTTTGTAGAGGGCAAGTTCTAGTAACTCATTTCTTGACTTTGGTGGAAAAATTGTCTCCTTCATTGTGATCAAATCTTGCTAAGTGGCATTAGCTCTTTGTAAGCACATATCTTAGTGAGAGAGAAGTATCACATTTTTGAATTTCATTCCAACTCTAAAGAGGTAGAGTCATTGGTACTTGGTGGAGTCCAATAGGGGTGAATGAATTCAATTTTTGAGCACAATTTGACATTGTATGTATGAAACTCAAATAAGTTCTAATTCAACTTTCTTTGTGAGAGGGTGAGGTTCAAGTTGTGATCCCATTGGGAGTATAGAACAAGGAGGAGTCCATATTTGAGTGTTCATACATGGTTGGGATCTTTGTGAATCTCTAGATGTCTAATTTTTAAGCTTGGTGAAAAATTATTGACATAGATTGTTATCAAACCATTTCATGTCCATTCCAAATCTCAAGAGTGAGATTATTTGGGTCAAGAGGATTCCAAAAGTCGTGATTGGATCTGATCTTTGTGTGTTTGAATCAAGTATACATGTCAAGTTTATGTGATCTAGTGTAGATCATTTTTTTTTTGTGAAAGTTAGTGGTTTAATTTGTTGTCGAATCAAATCAAATTCAATCAAAATCTTAAGAGTGAGATTATTTGGGTCAAGAGTGAGTCCAAAAGAAGTGATTGAGTTTGATTTTCAAGTATTTGAAACAAAACCCATCCTTTGTTCAAGAATATCAAAAGTTGAGTGAACTAGTCAAGAGAAAAGAAAAATCTAGGAGTCAAATCTTTTCAAATCCATTCCAACTCTCAAAAGAAAGAGTCATTGGTGTTTGTTGAGTCCAATAGGGGTGTTTGAATCTGATTTTTGTGATTTGATAGAGTGCTTTGGTCTTAGTGATCAAAGCAAAAATTAGTTTCCAATTGACTAGGTTGAAAAGAGATATGATTCAAAATTTGTCTTGTGTAGATCCTTCTAGATTGTTGAATGTGTTCAAATCTAGTTTCTTGAGAGTCACAAATTACATTTTGAAAAGTCATATCACAAAGTTTTACTTCCTCATCATGGCATCAATAGGTGGCAACCTATTGGAGGCAAGTAAGGATCCTAAATGCAACCTTTGTGGCAAGAGAGATCATTTTGTCTCAAGATGCTACAAAATGAAGACCAATCCATCCAAGGAGAACCAAAGCAAGGGGGCCGAGGTGAAGGATGGAGATTCAAGTGCAAAATGCAAAGGCAAGAAGGACAAATCTAAGGAAATGTGTTTCCTTTGTGGAAAGATGCATGAGGCTTGGAGTCTCACAAGGACTTACAAGAGTTGTCTTCAAAAATCCATCACCACACATTTCAAACCTCTAGAAGTTTTTCATTTGGAAGTGCATTGTTTGGTTCAAGATGCAAAGAAAGATGTTTCTTTCATGAATGTCACTTGGATTTATTTCATGTTCTTGGAAAGCATTTTGTTTGGAACTTTGGATAAGTTCAAAGTTATTGTTATGATCCAAGAGAAACCAAGCAAAATTAAGGAGGAGCAATCACAAAATGAAAATAGTTCCATTTATGCTCTCATGACATCTTTTGAAGAACTATTTTGCTTTGAAGAGATTTTTGTATCTCAAATGTGGATTAAGGCAATACTAGTTGAGTGTGATGCCTTAATAGATAGCAAAGCATGTTTTCCTTGTAAACTTACATTGAGTATAAAGACAAGGAAATGGAAATGTCTTCATGATGTATTTTCTTTTGGTTTCAATAAGATCATGAATGATGTGTTCATTCATAATGTTGAAAGTTGTAAATTTTCAATTTTAAAGGCAAGTTGTAAACTTCTTATGAGAATAAGTGAAGCATCCAAAGTGGACACTTATATCCATAAGCAAGTAGTTAGCCTTATTGAGATGGAAATAGTTCTTGATTTCAATATTAGAAAAATCATGTCAAGTTGTGGTGATTTTTGGACTTATGGTTCTAGCATAAGTAATATTGTTGATCATAGAAAGTGCACAATGTATGGTCATGTTTATTGTGATCATTATGAGACATGGAGGTCTCGGATTTTCATCAAGGAGGAGCACCAAGAAGTTGATCTTAAGGAGTCATCTCAAGGTTCAAGTGTGCCAAGGATTGAGGAGGAGAGTCCTTCTCAAGTTATGATTCCAAGAAGAATATCAAGAGACATGGTTGAGCTCATATGGCTCACATTTCAAGGGAAAGAGGAGCACATTTCAAGTGGTATAGATCTTATGCTTTCTTCTCATATGTCATTTGGTGAATCAATTTGCTTTGGTGAGACTTTTGCAACTCAAAGTTGGAATAAAGCAATACTAGTTGAGTATGGTGTCTCTCTTGAGAACATAGTTGATGTTCTTAATGATTTCAAATTGATTTTAGATCAATTAGAAAGCAAATGGTTATTTCATCAAATGTATGCTCTTGAATCTTGCAAGAGCAAGAGTGATTTGCTCATTCATAGTATGAAAATTTGTCTTTTTTCATGTATTGGGGCAAATTGTAAACTCTTTATGAGAGTAAGTGAATCATCCTCTAAGGACACTTATCTCCATAATAAAGTATTTAGCCTCATTAGATCTGAGATTAGAATGGAAATCAAGCATGAAGATATGATGCGAACTCTTGGTTATTATAGCATGCATAGTCTTGCCAATGTTGATGAGCCAAATTCTCGAGATCTTGGTAACATGATGTTGGATCTTTGTGATCCTTATGAGTCAAGAAGGACTCTTTATTTTCTCATGGAATTTCAGCTATTTTTGAGCTTTTGGATCAACCATATGTTTCAAGGATGGAACAAATCAATGGAAAAAGTGATCAAGTGGTGCAAAGCTCTCAAGTTCATCAAAGAAGTCAACATCAAGGAGGCACTATCATGGATATGGTGATCTTGGATCTTCATCAAACTCATTGGCTGATCTTCACACCTATGAACCTGCAATGATCAGCCTTAAGTGTTGTAAATAGATGTACCATAGATGTATCAAGTTAGTTTTGAGGAGGAGTGTTAAAATTGGCAAAAGCTAACTTGGTTAAATCTTGTAAATACCATAATGACTTGTACCTATCATCATTAGACATGTGTGGAGCCTGTTCCCACGTGTGAAATCTATGCCTAAGTCATTTAGATAGATCATAAATGTTGTACATATCATTTAAATTGGAAACTAGTGGCTAAATTGGCCAAAAACTAGTTTAGTAGTATTATGACACTTGGCACCATTCTAGTGGTAGAAAATGCTATATCACATGGGTAGGAGTGGTCTCCCACGTGTGAAATATCATATAGAAAGTTCAGATCCATTGTATATAGATTTCATACATGTCAAAAGTCAAATCTCCTAGATTGTAGGACCTATCTCCTAATTTGTAGGAATCTAGAAGGTCAACACTAGCCACCAATGATGATGTGGCAAATTAATGGAATCTTAGCCAAAGTGGATATGGATAAGCACTATGACCTGTCTCACACGTGCTGGAAGTATCTTAGAGAGAGAGTATGATGATTTTTGTATTTAATCCATGATGGATCCACTTTGAGAAATCAATGAGGCAAGATCTTGGTTTTGGAGGCATATCTTGAGTATTCTCATATTTGTGTTGTGATTTTATGGTTCTATTGCTTTCTAACACTTGTGTACTTCACTCTCTGCTGTAAGTCCGTACAGGTACTGTTATTCACACGTGTGAATGCAGTAGGTCTCAAGTTTAATCATTTGCTTGTTGTTCTTGCTAGATTTTTGATGGGGAATTGATCTAATTCTAGATCTAATCATTGGTTGATTAGTAGATCATGTAATCTAGCTTCCAACACCTCTTGAGGATCTGATCTAGATCCATTCTTGGTATTTATTTCTCTGAAATTTCACACCTATCTAGTGTTCTAACCCTCTTTGACAGGCGGAAGGGCTACTCACCGACCAAATCTACATCCCTACAGTGGCGCCCCTTGTAAAAAACCAAAAAAATACAAGTCTTCATAAGAACTCTCACAGAGCCCTCTAAAGTTTCATCTCAGTGAGACAAGGACACAGAGAAGTCTACGAGATTTAGTTCCCAGTATAAGTGCTAGTGCGAGGGTTCCCAGTAATAAAAAGATGGGAAAACCCATCAGAACCCTCGCAAACACTAAAATTTTCAATTCCAATGGCCAAGAACCCTCGTAGAGAATTTTGAAATTCCATCTCAATGAGACAAGGACATAGAAGAGCTTGCGAGAGTTAGTTTGATCCTAATGAGCAAAAAATTGGATTTTAAGTGCTGAAAAATCTACAAAATCGGAAAATCCCAAAAATCCTTCTAGAAGTAACTCTTGCATACCACTCCATTGGCTTTAGAATGTCATTTTACATCAGTGATAGAATCTGCAAGAGTTAGTGTAAACTATTGGTGAAGATCAAATAAAAAAAGTGTTTTTGAACCCTCGCAAACAGTGAAAATTTTACTTCCTACAAGAGTTAACCTTCACAGAGATTTCCATAGCTAGATCCATATTAGATACAGCTCTTGTAAACCCTGCGAGAGTTACTTCCCAGTAATTTTTGAAAAATCAAGGTTTTTGACTGATAATCAATGAAGAAACCCTCTCACAGCCAACCCCCACTCGAGGAACCTTCTCAGATCAGATCAGTAGATAGATCTATACCAGATCCAGCTATTGTGAAAATCT
Source organism: Diphasiastrum complanatum (assembly GCA_029204225.1). Lineage (NCBI taxonomy): Eukaryota > Viridiplantae > Streptophyta > Lycopodiopsida > Lycopodiales > Lycopodiaceae > Diphasiastrum > Diphasiastrum complanatum. The sequence continues at coordinate 43,946,536 of CM055092.1, read as the reverse complement.
CAGGCCAATTGGAGCAAGGATCAGAAAGTTATCAAGGAAAAACCACTGTAAGAGGCCTAAAATCACATTATCGACCTATCAAATTGATCTGATTCTCTAAGATCCAGATTGCATTCCACTTAACAACAAGATCCAACATCCTTAAACCCTATTGCTGAATAAATCTGAGATTCGGACGATCAATCGCAAGAAGAGCAGTGAACCAAGCACCAAACCTTCCCAGAGTAGCAACTGCGCAAATCGAGGCAAAAGCAGGTGCAGTGCCAATGGATCCAATGGGTCAACCCGTACCTGTCGCACCCTTGCAAGCAGTCTGGAGAGCACCATGGATGGAGATACCAAAATATGATGGATCATCAGATTCCATCCGATTCCTCCAGATCTACGAGCAAGCTTGCAAAATCTATGGTGATCGGACACCTATAGAAAAATTAATGATGTCTCCAACGTCTCTTGTGGCAGTGGCACAAGATTGGTACTTCAACCTATCAGAAGAAGAGAAAACCACTTGGGAAGCGGTTAAAGCGGTCTCATCATGCAATTTAAACCAAGGAAATTTCTGGAAGACCCATTTGTCCTGCTAAGCAAAGTCAAGATGGAAATAAGAGAAAGGGTCAGGGATTATATCGAGAGAATCAAACATTTGTGATCCGAATGCAATGCAGCCCTAACTCCCGATCATGCGATGATTATGTGGTTCCTTGCGGGGTTATCACGTATCATCAGAAGAGAGCTTAAATTATGGGAGCAGTATGCTACCTTGCAAGAAGCAATGGAAGATGTCATCAGAGAAGAGGATGAGGGTTCAGATGACGAATCTTATCCAACCAACCACACTCCAACTCCTTCGGTAGCATCATCATCATCCAACACTTCCAACCTGTCCACCGAGCTGCTGATGGAGCAAATAACTAAACTACACAAACAACAGATGGAACAACTCACAGTTCAGTTTGATCAGAAATGAAGGCCTTGTAGGGAGTTGTAGCACCAAATCCAAATCCATCGGAACAGAACCAGCTACAATATCTTCGTCGAGAGAATGTATGGTGCTCAAGTTGCACTCAGAACCATACAATTAATGAGTGTCCGGTCTTAAAGCAAAATCTGAGACTAACACAAAGATTTTGCCATCTATGCAACACATTATTGCATGAGACAGCATTTTGTCCGTTTAACCCCCAGATCACACAACATAAGAGGAGTCCCTATCAAACTTCTTATTCTTATCATCAAGGGGCACCAAATGTGACACCGAGGTATGGCGTGCCAAACAATCAACAGTGTATGGCTTTACCTGCACCACTAGGGCCAGCCAACCAGCAAGTGGCCCATGTGAATTTGGCAACAATGAAACACGAAGTGCCAATACCACCTCAACCTGAACAACAACAATGGTACGGGTCAGATGAACCATTTCTAGACCCAGACATCAATGAATATTATGTGACCTATGTAGCTCAACCTCAACATCAAGGTGGAAGAAATTACGGTTGCTATGGATGTGGTGAAGGACACCGAATTGTTGAATGCCCATACAAGGGGCAATACACATCCTTCTACCGAGAATGTGGTTATGGACACTGTTACAAGAACTGTCCATTGAGGCTTGAATGAGTGCACCATTAAATTTCATTGCAATAGGACCAACAATAGCTCCAACAGGGACACCACAGGAAAAACAACACTTCTGAGCCCCAGTCTTAGCCATCACGAGAGCACAAAAGTGGAAGGAAGTGACTCCCTCACCACCACTATCAGTATTCGATGATTAACCCTCAACTTTAGGGCCCTATCCGAATGTGAGGAAAGAAGGAAGGCAATGTTAAAAATTCACAATTCTAGCTTGACTAGTTTTGGTCATATGACTTGTAAATAGTTAGATGGTCATGATGTGGCTTGTCACACGTGCCAAATAGCATAGGATTCCATTCATAAGGATGTTCTCAAGTAGACCTAAGTGTTAGAACCTTTGGAATGAGTCCAAATTATGCTTAGATACAAGGGAGAAAAAATAGGAGCTATTTTTGGTAATTTTTGCATTGTTGAGGGATCTCCAAGATTCCAACCCTAACTTGGTAGGGATGAAAGATCCACCAAAATTATCATTAGGGATAGGTTTAGGGCTACTCATACCTGCCCAAAACCGTGATGGATCATGTATATATAGGTGATGATATCTCACCAAAATCAATCAAGCAATTTCATGTTTTTTCTCTCATAATGGTGCAATTGCTCTCTATGTTCATAATTGTTTGAGTACTTGTGATTACTAATGATTATAGGATTGAATGTAGGTCTGGTGTACAGTACTCAGACTGTGGGAGGCCGTAATTTCACACGTGTGAAGCCTTCTTCAAGGATTTGGGCCATTTAGTGAGGTTCAAGCATAGATTTTTGATGGATTTTGATGGTTCAACCTGTGCTAATCTTATGAAATCATAATCTATTGTTTCCCTCATCATTTCAAGTGTTTTAGGATCCTTATTTGCTGTAATTTTTACATGGTATCAGAGCCTAAAGGCTGAAATGAGCTAAATCCTTGGTTTTCATTCAATTTGATCACAATTTTTGATCTAAATCTTGTGTAGATTGGATCTTAGCATCTAGTATTGATTCTAGAACTCAAAGTGAGTTAAATACATTGGAGATTGGTGTTGTGTGACTTAATTTGCAGGTGTTTAGGTGTCTAAAACCAGAGGCAAAGTTGAATTCAATTCACATTACCAAGATAGCAAGTTTTGCTTGCTCCAAGCATTGATTTCTAAGCGAGTTTTGGAGGTGATTTCATAGAGGAGGCTTTCTAGAATTCAAGGAGAGGGAAGATCAGAGTTTTGGGGACTCTTCAAGGCTGTTCTAAGGTGTATTAGACACCTCCTAAAGTGATTTAGGTTCAGTCCAACCATTGCTTGACTTATGCACCAAATTAGATCAATTTTTCATCAATTTTGATAATTTTTGGCTTGTGATTGGATAGTAGATTGTGTTGCATCCTCATTAAGTTCCATTTAGATCTTTTACAAGTGATTTTGGAAGTATATTAGGTTACTGAAATTCACTCTTGATCAGATCATTTGGAAGCTTTAATGTTCTTTATAGAAAGAGGGGCAATTCTACTAGTATTGTCTACTTCAATCAAGCAAGTGCATTGTTTCTAGTATTCTATGATTTGATTTTGTTAGAGATCATTCTTAGATCTTTATAGGAAGTCTATTACTGATCTTTTCAGGTCCCTAAGAAGTGGGATAAGGTAGACCTTCAATCAAATCAATAGAAGTAACCTTCATTTGTGTCAAGTCCTTGATTAGGAGACTAGATGGCATCTATAAATGCATATCTTTTGGATACTAATGAAAGGATCAACAAAACTAACTATTACATATGGAAAGTTAGAATGGAATCTATCATGATCATGCAAGATCTGATGGAAATTGTAAATGGTAAGGAGGGTGAACCTATTCATCCTCAAGAAAAAGCCAAATACATCAAGAGGTGCAATGTTGCACTACATTGCATAAAAATGAATGTTGCAAATGAACTCTTAAGAGAGGTAGGAGATTGCACTTCAGCTCAAGATGCTTGGGAGACTTTGCAAAAGGTCTATGAATCCAAGAACCAAACTAGAATGTTAGCTTTGAAGAATCAAATCTATAGAAGCTATCAAAAGAAAGGAGAGAGTGCACATACTTTTGTCCTAAGAGTAAAGGAATTGAACAAAGAGCTAGCCTTTATAGGTGACCCTATCAAGGATGAAGAGCTTGTTCAACTCATATTGAATGGACTAAGATTTGAACTTGACAATTTGGTTCAGGGATATGCAATTATGGGTAAGCTACCTATACTTGAAGAACTCCAAGGCACACTCATGGCCGAGGAATCAAGAAGGAGCCAAATGCAAGAGAGGATGGATAGGCTTTCCATCCAAGGTGGAGATGACCAAGCTCTCTTCACCAAAGGCAAAGGCAAGTCCAAAGGCAAAGGATCAACATTCAAGAGGTCTACAAAGCTTGAGGATCAAGAAGGACCCCCAAAGGCATCTCCATCAACCACCAAAGTCAAGAAGGACAAATCAAAGGTGAAGTGCTACTACTGTAGCAAGATGGGGCATTATGCCTCGGAATGCTTCAAGAGGAAGCAAGATCAAAGCCAAGCCAACATGAGCAAAGAGGAGGAGGAGGAGAGTTCACATGAGGACTCTCTCATGATGTCCATATTTTCTTCAACAAGCTTCAAAGGAGAAGATCCTTGGTGGATTGACTCGGGTGCTAGTTCACACATGACTAGTAAAAGGGAGTTTTTCTCTTCTCTCTTATCTTATGATGGACCTATAAAGTCTATCTATACAGGAAATGATGAAGCTTGTAAGATTGAAGGAGTTGGTAGCATTCCCCTTTGCTTAGGATCTTCCAAAAAGATCAACATAGAAGGTGTTTTGTACATTCCTACAATAACAAAGAATCTACTAAGTGTTGGCCAAATGGTAGACAATGGTTTCAATGTTGACTTTGCTTCAAATGAATGTTTCATCAAGAAGAAGGGTAAGATAGTGGCTAAGGGCACTAGACTTGGCAAACTTTATAAGCTGGATGCATTTGTGGATACTAATGTTGTCATGTTGGCCGAGAAGAGCAAGATATCTACCTTTACTTTATGGCACAAAAGACTTGGACATGTCAACTCGGGTTCCATGGAGGCTATGATCAAGGAGGAGTATGCTTTAGGCCTACCAAGGTCTATTGGGAAGGAAGACAAGGTTTGTGAAGCTTGTGCCTTACCCAAGGCACATAAGAAGGTGTTTCCTAACTCCATCACAAAGTCATCTCATCCTCTTGAACTCATACACTCGGATGTGCACATTGCTAGCACCAAATCTAATGGAGGTTCATCCATGTTTTTAACCTTCATTGATGACTACTCAAGATATTGTTGGGTGTTCTTACTTTCCTTCAAGTCTCAAGTATTTGATACTTTTGTAAAGTTCAAGTTGTTTGTAGAAAAGCATCATAATCATAGCATCAAGATTCTTAGAAGTGACAATGGTGGAGAATTCATCTCCAATGAGTTCAAGGCCTTTTGTGAGGAGGAAGGGATCAAGAAAGCGACTTCTTGTCCTTACACTCCTCAACAAAATGGAGTTGCTGAAAGAAGGAATAGAACATTATGTGAATGTTCTAAGGCTTTAAGATTAGATGCTTGTTTGCCCAAATCCTTTTGGGGTGAGTCTCTTGTATGTGCAAACTACTTGATGAATAGGGTGTCTTGCAAAGCAATTGAAGGCAGAACTCCTTATGAGATGTTGTATGGAAAGAAACCCAATCTTAATCACTTGAAAGTTTTTGGGTGTATATGCTATGTGCATGTGCCATTGGAAACAAGAACCAAGGAGGATCCATCTTCCACAAGAGGGATCATGCTTGGATATGCAAGCTCAAGCAAGGGCTACAAAGTCTATCTCCCATCCTTGAACAAATTTGTTGTTTCAAGGGATGTCATCTTTGATGAACATCATATGCATATGCTTGAAGAAGGCTCAAGTGCTCCAACAATCAAGAAGAAGATGGCCGAGGAGCAAGATCTTGGTTTTGAGGAGGAGCTCATGGAGGAGCAAGCACCAAACCCACCTATCACACCAAGGAGATCTTCAAGGGCAAAAGTGGAGCCATCAAGGCTCACATATCAAGGCAAAGGACAGCAAGTTGAGGGTATCTCATCCACTTCTTATGCTTTATCTAGTTTTGAAGAACCGTCTAATGTTGAAGATGCATTGAACTCCAAAGAATGGTATAAAGCTATGTTGGATGAGTATGATGCCTTGATTGAGAATGAAACTTGGTTGCTTGTTGAGAGACCTCAAAGGAATGTAATAGGATGCAAGTGGGTCTTCAAGCTTAAGTTGAATGCAAATGGGAGTGTTAACAAACATAAAGCAAGATTAGTTGCAAAAGGTTATGCTCAAGAGAGAGGGATAGACTATGAGGAAACTTTTGCACCCATGGCCAAGATGGTCACAATAAGACTAATCATTGCACTTGCATCACATTTTGGATGGATTCTATGTCAAATGGATGTCTCTAATGCTTTCTTGAATGGTTTTTTGGAAGAGGATATCTATATGGAGCAGCCACAAGGGTTCATCAAGCATGGAATGGAGAACAAAGTATGCCATCTCCAAAGAAGCATCTATGGCTTGAAGCAAGCCTCAAGATCTTGGAATTCAAGACTACATTGCTATCTTATTTCACTTTCTTTTGTTCAAAGTGAATATGATCCCACTCTTTACATTAAGTTTGATGATGTTGGTATTGTACTTTTACTCATTTATGTAGATGACATCATCATTAGTGGAAATAGTGTTGATGGTATTGAAAAAATCAAGATAGATCTATCCTTAGAGTTCAAGATGGTAGATCTAGGGTGTCTTCACTTCATCTTAGGCATAGAAGTACTTAGAGGGTCTGATTTTATCTTTATAAGTCAAGTAAACTATTCTCAAAGTCTTTTGAAGAAGTTTAAGATGGAAGTATGCAAAAGTGTTGACACACCAATGGAGCAAGATGTAAAAGTGCCAAATGAAGATGATGAAAGATCCTTCATGGACATCACTTTGTTTAGGCAACTTATAGGTTCCTTAATGTGGATCACTATAACTAGACCAGATCTTAGCTTTAGTGTATGCAGGTTGAGCCAATCCATGCAAAAGCCATTGAATATCCATTGGAAAAAGGCTAAGAGGATTCTAAGATACATCTCGAGTACATTGGATTTTGGGATTCTATATAGAGGAGATGCGATTAACCTTCATGCATTTAGTGATTCAGATTTTGCAGGGGACAAGAGGGATAGGAAATCAACAAGTGCCTATTCAACTTTCATAGGAGAAGGTGTGATTTCATGGCTTTCAAAAAAGCAAGAAACTATATCTCTATCTTCAACCGAGGCCGAGTACAAAGCTTTGACAACCACTACAAAGGAGGTACTTTGGATCAAGAGATTATTGGTGGAACTAAAGATCATGGATTCAGAGGAGGCACCAATCATCTACAATGACAATATATCAGCCCAACACCTTGCATCTAACCCAATCTTCCATGCAAGATCTAAGCACATTGAGATATGCCATCACTTTGTGAGAGAAATGGTGCAAGCCAAGGAGATTGCTTTGGAGCATGTTCCAAGCAATGAATGTGTAGCTGATCTACTTACTAAACCACTTCAAAAGACACCTTTTATGAAGTTCAAATCATCACTTGGAGTGATTAGTAAAGCAATGATTGAACCAAGCTAGATAGTGAGGAGGAGTGTTAAAAATTCACAATTCTAGCTTGACTAGTTTTGGTCATATGACTTGTAAATAGTTAGATGGTCATGATGTGGCTTGTCACACGTGCCAAATAACATAGGATTCCATTCATAAGGATGTTCTCAAGTAGACCTAAGTGTTAGAACCTTTGTAATGAGTCCAAATTATGCTTAGATACAAGGGAGAAAAAATAGGAGCTATTTTTGGTAATTTTTGCATTGTTGAGGGATCTCCAAGATTCCAACCCTAACTTGGTAGGGATGAAAGATCCACCAAAATTAGCATTAGGGATAGGTTTAGGGCTACTCATACCTGCCCAAAACCGTGATGGATCATGTATATATAGGTGATGATATCTCACCAAAATCAATCAAGCAATTTCATGTTTTTTCTCTCATAATGGTGCAATTGCTCTCTATGTTCATAATTGTTTGAGTACTTGTGATTACTAATGATTATAGGATTGAATGTAGGTCTGGTGTACAGTACTCAGACTGTGGGAGGCCGTACTTTCACACGTGTGAAGCCTTCTTCAAGGATTTGGGCCATTTAGTGAGGTTCAAGCATAGATTTTTGATGGATTTTGATGGTTCAACCTGTGCTAATCTTATGAAATCATAATCTATTGTTTCCCTCATCATTTCAAGTGTTTTAGGATCCTTATTTGCTGTAATTTTTACAGGCAATACCAGAAGATATGCCACTGGGTGCAAAAAGCGCAAGAGGAGGAAAAAGCTCAAGCAAGAGACATACCTGTAAAACCTCTTGTTGCTAAAGAACCAGTACCACAAATAGGCTCACCATTATGTACTGATCAGAATGATTGGTTGCACCACCATGAACCACCTTTCCACATGGTGGAGCCTGAGGATCCGCACATAGAAGTGCTCACAAGATTGCTAGCAAGTCGTGTTAGTTTATCCCTTGGAGAATTACTACAGCTTGTGCCACAAGCCAAGAGCCTTCTGGCTGAATGGGCCAAAGTTGAAGCGGAACCAGTAATACTAGAGCCCATATATTGTGTAGGCTATGAATAAACAAGTAACGTCCTCCGCATCGGGGCAGCGTGGAAAAGTGAAGAACATGATATCACCTTGCCGATATGGCACAAGAGATTTGAGGACGAGGCAACAGTAGTAGATGGAGGATTAGGTGTAAATTTGATCTCTACTACTTTGTATCAGAAATGGGGTCTGCAAGGATTGAAACTAGTGAGATTTGTCATCAAACTAGCAGATCAGTCCTGTGTAAAACCAAAAGGTGTGTTTGGCAACATCCTTGTAAAAATAGCAGGAATGCAGTTTGTGATCACTTTTGTGGTGATGGACATACCAGAGATCCCATCTACCTATCGCGTTTTACTAGGAAGATTGTGATTGAGGACTACACAAGTGGTTCACAATTGGAGAACTAAAAAACTCACCTTCGAAAACAGAGAACAGACTGTAAATGTCAATCCAACCACATGGGTGGTGAAACCTATTGCACCCAAAGCTGATGACAGATCTTCCACAACAGATCATACGATCGATCACCCATGGCAAGCCAGGGGAGGTCATTACAATTCTGAAACAGATATCATGAGATGGATGGATGCATTAGCAATAGTTGATTATATGGCTGGGCATGCTTGTCAATATGATTCAGATCCAGAACCCAGCACATCTTCACCCAAGTGCTACACATTGGACACACCAATCACTTTCGGGGTGAACATGATCAATGTCGCATGGCTGTCAGCGGAAGCTATCGAGAACCTTGTGGACGATGATTTAGTCCCTTGGCAACATGCTCTTACATACAACAAGGAGACTAAGCTAACTGATGAACAGGTCTTCCAGCATATGGATCCAGATCGCTATGGAATTAAGAGAGTACCAGCTCAGCTGCCACAAAAATCTGCAATGGCTAAAATTTCAAAGATAGATCCACCAAAGGCACCTGCAATTAGAAAGAACCAATTGAGACAACACTACAACTACGTGATCCGATGGAGTGATCTATCGGAAGAGGCAATAGCTACGGTGGATGTTGATATTCGCAACCACGCGACAAATATCACACCAGTTTCGAAGAAAGACAACAAGGACAAATCCAACTATGTGACAAGAAAAGGTAAAAAGAAGATGTTGGATTCCTTGAAGTCGATCAGAATGGACTCAGATGCAGCGTCATCTTCCTTTCAAATGACAAAAAATCAAAAGATGACCAGTCGGGTTAAGATCAATATGCTGAGGGAGGAATCTCGTCGAGCACCGGTACACAAGATGCCTAATACTTTCAAAAATTACAGCTTAGACGACGTGGTAATTATAATGTCACAAGCGCAAAGAGAATCTAATCAAAATCAAGCACCAGCAGAACAAGTCTTTGAAGGACCTGCGCAGACGCAACCGATGAATCTTGCTGAGCCAAGTGAAGAAGAAAGAATCGTCCATGTGGGAGAACAGTTGACGCCCACACAATACAAGAGACTGCGTTTGTTGTTTGTGGAATACAAGGATTGTTTTGCATGGAATTACAGTGATCTGAAGGGAATCCACCAACAGTCATTCAGCATACCATACCCTTGGTCGGATGGAGCAGTCCCCAAGGTGAGTCGCTATTACCGCTACAACCCGAATTACACAGAGTTGGTCAAGCAAGAGTTGCAGAAGTTGCTAGATGTTGATTTCATCTATGAAATTGAGCAACTGAGTGGATATCACCAATAGTCATAGTACCCAAGAAGAATGACAAGATGCGAATCTGTGTGAATCTGAAAGCTTTAAATGTAGTTACCAAGAAGGACCATTTTTTCTTACCATTTACGGAAAGTGTCTTGGATAGAGTAGCTAGAGCAGAAGCCTACAATTTCTTGGACGGCTTCAGCGGTTACAATCAGGTGAAGATAGCGCCGCAAGATCAGCATAAGATAGCATTTGCCACGGAGTGAGGGACCTATGCCTACAAGGTAATGTCGCTTGGACTTTGCAATGCTCCAAGTACCTTCCAACGAGTAATGCAGGCGACATTCAAAGAGTATTTGCAAAATTTTTGGAGATTTTATTGGATGATTTGTGCATGCATGGACCCAACTTAGAACACCTCTCTAATTTAGAGAAGGTGCTACAGAAATACCGCAAGTATCAGATCTCTATAAACCCAAAAAAATGCCAGTTTTTGTAACGCATGGCCTGATACTTGGCCATATAGTATCAAGGCATGGGATCGTCACGGACCTATCAAAGATTAAGATCATTGTCGATCTGCCACCACCATGAACGATCCGCAAGGTCTACTGTTAGCAACTGTGCTAACACAGAGAAAATAAAAAGAAAGAAATAAAACTCCGTGGCATGTGTTTTGTAAGTCCACATATGAGTATCTGTCAATAAACTTCAACCATGCCATGTGTTTTGTAAGCCCATGAGTAGAATCTTAAATAATAATAAAATAGCTTAAACTTAGATTTAGAACTTAGACTCAAGAAACTTAAGATCAGAAGTATTTTATCTTAAGTTTTTCTAAGTTAAGAAAGTTTGAAGTTCTAAATCCTAAGCTAGAAGTTCTAGAAAGGCTAGAAATAGATTAGTCTCATAAGTTAGTAGATACTTATGGAAGACTCTCCTTGCCATAAAAGGAGAGGTATTTGCCTTGTAAACAACACTCTGAGATTATGCTAAATTGCTCTCTATTAAGATTATCATTCTATTTCTTTGTGTTCCCATTGGAAGGTGCATAGCTTGAGGGAACGTGCTCGGGCCTCCTTGCCTCCTTTCATTGGATTATTGTGGCACGTTTCTATTGGTTTATTTAGTTAGCTGCAATTTATCTTTCAAACCCTCTGGGTGTTAAGTTAGGTCTTAGTTTAGCAATCTTGCTAGTTGGGTTTGCCTTAGCAAGAATTTGTGGGTTTGCCTTAGCAAGAATTTGTATTGTTGTTTCTAATTGGCTTTATTTTTGTTTCGTGCAAATGATTAATCTAATAGTTACAAGCTTAGCTGTAGGTGCAAATGTTTCTTCATAATCCAATCTTTTTATTTAAAGAAATCCCTTAGCAACAAGCCTAGCTTTGTACTTACTAATAGATGGTACTTAATTCTATAAATCCACTTACATGCAAGTGGTTTCTTTTCTCTTGGAAGATTTACAAGATTCCAAGTATGATTCTCTTCTAATGCATCATACTCTACTTGCATTGCATCTCTCCAAACTTTAGATTTATATGCTTCTTCAAAAGATGATGGTTCTTCAAGCAATGTAGCTAAAAAAGAGTAAGAGGTAGAAGATGTAGAGTCTTCCTTTTGCTTTCCCTTGTCCACATAGGTAAGCCTTGAGGGCTCGTCCTTGCTCCTTGATGATATTCTCAGCCCCTTTTGACTCGGATACAAATCTCCATCCTCGGGTTTGTCATGATCCTCCTCGGGTTTGACAAGATCCTCCTTGGATTTGTCAATATTTTTCAATGCACAATGGGTTAGATCCATTTGACAAGCTGTTAGCAAATTGTGACTCATCAAAAAGAACATCCTTGAAGTTTGAGGCTCTTCCTCTACTCCTTGAACTATATCATATAGATCATGGATCACTAGGAGTGATTCAATTCTCACTTTCCAAAAGGAATATGTGGAAGTGAGTCTCTCACTTGATTCCTCAAATATCCACCCATGGATGACATTTTAGAATGAATGCTTTTTAAAATCACAAAGATTTTTTAATTTTAAAAGATCCATGAAAAGGCCTAAAGCTTACTAGAATGCCTATAGGCTTGTCTCTATCAAACTAGCACACAAGCTTGAATGATACTCAAAGATCTTACCAAAAATTCTTAGCTTTCACTCTCACAAAAATTGCTTTACACTTTTCTTAGAGATTTCACTTCAACTAAGGATCTGAACAAATCAGCCTCTAAGATCTGATCTTATACTCTAAAAAGAAATGCTTCAATAATCCAAAACACTATTTGGTCATAGGCATTAGCTAGAATGAATCTAGATCAATACAAATTTGTGAGTGTCTAATTTATTCTTGTACCAAATATTTGAATGTGACATTGAATATGCAGTAAAGTGGCGAGTGCCACCAACAAGTGGTTTGCTACCATTGTGGCAGTGACAAGGCCGGTGATAACATTAGAGTCCCATTATTGGTGATGTGGCATTGTAGGGGACATTTGTCGGAGACCAATGGGAATGAGCGGAAGCTGATGAGCGGGCTTGATGTAGGATCAGAAGCGCCACAATTAACAACAGAACATTCAAAAGGAATGATAAAGACAAATGCACAATAAACATTAGTGGGACTGAAAAAATTTGCACTCTGATCAATATCAAACATTGAGTACAATGCTTGAAGTGATAACTTCAGCTTACAGTTGTTGAGCGTGATAACGCTGGCTATAGAAAACTCGAATAATCAAAAGTAGTTTCTGATGAAGATTCCAGGATTGATATCCTACAAAATATCTACAACTACCTTTTGTTGCAGTTATTACAATCCCCTCATTACAGTTAATGCATGTACAAAGTGGGCGGACTGCAACGCGAAGTCGTTGGGTCAGGATTTTAGACGACAATATCGAATTTCACAAGTATCTAAAAAATGTACAATGACTCAAAAAATATTGACTCAAAAAATATAGAATTTTTTTGAGTCAATCCAGTATCGAAATATTCTAGAAAATTCAATCTTGAATTTTTTGATCTTTTGCTCAAGAAATTAGAACTTCAAGATGCTCATTACTGAATGGATTTGAGGCTGAACATCGAATTCCAACACTCCCCCTTAATGTGGATCCTAGAAAGCTTTGGTCTTCAGATTTAACTTGTCGTTGAATCTGATGTTAGCAACTGTGCAAACACAGAGAAAATATTTAAAAAAAAAATTCGGTGGCATGTGTTTTGTAAGCCCACGTATGAGTATTTGCCAATAAACTTCTACTATGGCATGTGTTTTGTAAGTCCATGGGTAAAAGCTTAAAATAATAAAATAACTTAAACTTAGGATTAGAACTTAGACTTAAGAAACTTAAGCTTAGAAATATTTATCTTAAGTTTCAAAGTTAATAACTTTTAAAGTTCTAAGTCTTAAGTTAGGAGTTCTAGAATGGCTAGTTTTAAGTTAATTCCATAAGTCAGTGAATATTTATGGAAGACCCTCCTTGCTATAAAAGGAGAGGTATTTGCCATGTACACAACACTTTTGAGATTAAGCTATCTCACTCTCTATTTTTGAGGCTATCATTCTATTTCATTTGTGTTTCCTTTGAGAAGGTGCATAGCTTGAGGGAAGGTGCTCGGGCCTCCTCTTGCCTCCTTCTCATTGCTGTGTATTGTGGCATGTGTTTATTTGTTGATTATTTAGTTAGCCGCAATCTGTTATTTCTATCTCCCTTTTGGGTGTTAAATTAGAATCTAGCTTAGTGAACTTGCTAGTTGGGTAAGCCTTAGCAAGGATTTTAATGCTTGTTATCTTAGTTAGTCTATTTCAGTTCCGAGCAATAGTTGGGAAAGCCTTAGTGCTTCCATTCTTGTTTGTTTGGTAGGTTCTTAAAAAGGTGGACGATCATCTCTACACTATACTACACCCGTGAGTAGATCTAGCCATCACATAAACAAGATTTACTTCCAACATTGGCGTCGTTACCACTTTTTAAGATTTTTTTACCTAGCTTCATTTTCCTTCGTTTTTTCGCTTTCGTGTTTGTGTGTATGCTTGCTTGTTTTTTACCTTCACACCACAGCAGGAGACTTCTCTCTAGGTCCTCACCGAGCTGCGGAGCAACCTATCAAGCCGGGGGGAAGCAACAAAAGTGTCAACTTGGGCATTTTCTTTGAAAAAAGTGATCCAAGTGACAATTTTTTCAACCAAACAGGTATATCAGAACTCGTCGGTTTGTCTGCAACCATAATAGACCCCGATCTTCCATTTTATCACCTCCACAAATTTTGACCCTGTTCAGATTTTGTGAAAACACCCTAATATACTGTCAAAATCCACTGTTTTCCAACCCAATCTTGGTCTTAGAATTCGCCAACTTCATTGAGGCTAGATCTATCAAAGATCAGTCCTCCAGCAGCTCCGCGAATTCTATCTCACAAATTTTGTCTGTTTTTTGTCAAAAAATCACCTTTTTCACTATTTTCTTTGTTTGTCAGCAAAACCTCAGTATCAGAAATTGCTAGTCATACCACAAAATCGCCCACAATGAGCACAATTTCTCTGTACTCTCTACAAATTCTATCCATAAAAAATTCTCAAAAAAACATAAAAAAAATCGTTTTCTAACAGAAAGCTGTCCCTGTCAGAATTTGCGAGTATTGCAGTTGGATTCATCTCACTGTCCACAATTTCTAGGTTTGTCCATGAATTCTATTACTGCAAAAAAGTTCAATTTTTATCCAAACTTCTCCATTCTACTAGAAAACTACTCTTTTTGACTTTTGGCCAAGTACAGTACTGCCCTGATCATCTGTATTGTTACTCTACTCCTCATACTACATCATGTCTTGAGACTGTGCTGAATCTTTTAATCCGACTCCATGACTAGAATGCAGAATTCCACGTATCGATGCACCAAAGTACAATGGAGAATATGACCCAGTTAGATTTCTACAAGATGTTGATACTGCATGCCGTTTCTATGGAGATACCTCTGAAACCGAAAAGCTCCGACTATATCTGATGGTACTCTATGAAACAACCAAAGAGTGGTATCTCAACCTTGAAGCTTATGATCTTGCTTCCTGGAGTAATCTCAAGGTCGCTCTCATCAAGCGTTTCAAACCATCCAAACTGACTCAGAGCCCATTCATCCAAATCACCCATATCAAGATGCATCGCGAAGAGCTGGTTTGAAACTACATTGAGCATTT
Organism: Diphasiastrum complanatum; assembly: GCA_029204225.1. NCBI lineage: Eukaryota > Viridiplantae > Streptophyta > Lycopodiopsida > Lycopodiales > Lycopodiaceae > Diphasiastrum > Diphasiastrum complanatum. Next base: position 43,931,380 of record CM055092.1, on the reverse strand, counting down.
TAAACGTCTCAAAGTAGAATGCGTTGACGAAAATATCACTGAACTTATGGCCATCAAATTGTTCTTGGTTGGATTGCCTAAAAATATTTGCCGTGAACTAAAATCAGTTGACTTTTATAATCAACTTAAAAACGTAATGACTGTGCTATCCATGAAGAAGACGAAGGTTCTGATGACGACTTTGACCATCGTGAAAAGAAATCAAAAAATTCAAAACGTCTTAACCACCCGAAGTTTGAAAATACTACCCAATCTTCTGTAGTTTTGCAGCAAATGGAAACCTAGCAGAAAGTTCAACAAACTCATATGGATAAACTCACTGCTGATTTCCAAACCGCCATGAAAAATATTGCTGAAAAATCTTTTTCAGCAAGAGAGAGTATTTGGTGTCCAATCTGCTCACAACATTACACTGCTAATGAGTGCTCTCAACTGCAAAATCATTTTCCATCAGCACCCAGACCCATGTATCTAGTATACCACCCGTACCCTCCACAACAGTCCATTCCATGACCAGGGGTATTCCAACCACGACCAACTGCATCAAATCAGTACCAACGTCAACAGTTTGTTGTCAACCAACCCACTCCACAACAAGTTGTCCACTATCTTGATCCCAATACCATCAATCCAGCAACATATTATGTGGAAGACACTACTCAACCGAGGTACACCACTGAGACCATTGTTTATTATACATATGATTCTAATGCTTAAGCGGTTGACACCAATGCCCAAACCTATGATCTTAACCAAGCTGTGTTTGCCACGCATCAACTTCTAGCAATATGAGAATGTTTTATCTGCGCGGGTAAACAACCTAGTATTCGCTGCCCCGATAAACTTCGCTTTCTTCCAGCTTGTGAAAAGTGCGACATTGAACACCACATGAAGGACTGTCCATCTTGATCTAAACCAGCTGCTCCTGTCCATTCTATACAAGTAGAAACATTGCCAGTCGAAACTCATCCAGCATAGGTCTTGATTCGTGCAGAAACCCAATGCCAAGCTTCTACACTTGCACCCAGCCAACCCCAATAGCTTAATGTCCCTCCCAGTGAAGATTTGACACCTATTGTCTATCCTCAACCATATGAAGAAATTAGGCTGCATCACCAGTATTGATAGCAGATTCGCAATGCAAACCAACATTCTTCCACCTCCCATAAAGTACCTCACAAGTCTTTTGAAACCAAAAGCCTTGAAGGCACTGAAGTCTGGGGGGATTTATTGCAAGCCAATGTGACTCTCCCTTTCCATGTTCTCTGGAAACATGCGAGAAAATGGAAACAACAAATCCAAGCCACTGACACCACCACCATTGACGAATTGTCCAAAATGCCATTACATCTCACAAATCCACTCAATGAACGAGGCAACATCAAGATTTCAGCTACCCATCGCCAATTCCGCGAAGTCCTAGCTGTACTAGATGGTGGCTCAGGTGTCAACATCATTTTCACCTCCCTCATGATAGAATGGAATATGAGAGACAAACTTACCAAACCCACTTGTCAGCTTAGGATGGCTGATCAAAGTGTGGTCCGACCTATTGGTTTCCTTCCAAAAGTGCTCATCAAACTAGGAGGTCTGAAATTTCTATAGACCTAGTCGTACTCAATATTCCTAGCAATGCCTATTCCTACGAGCTACTACTTGGTCGCCCATGGCTCACTAATGAAAGAGTCATTTACGACTAGAGCAAAGGCTGAGTCACCTTTGGGAATAGAGACAATACTGTCACCATCGATTCATCTGGCAAACTCAAACCCGCACGGTTTCACGACAATGGATCCTCTACTACTAATTCAGTGTTTGAGCCATACTAGTCCACCCATGAAAAAGGTCATTATATTGAATCCACTGATATCATAAATTGGAGCCACAATTTAACTACCATTGATTGTGTGAATGCCGATTCTTGTGCTCAACATCAGGATGATTGTATCTATACTCCCTTGACCGATAACAAACAAATTCTTGATCTAGACACCCCTATCATTAATATTAATTTTATTGATATTCTTCCACACAATGATGAGCTGTTAAATGTTGCATGGCTACCTACTGATGAATTAGAAGATTTATTCATAGATGACGAGAATGTCTTACGAATTCAAAATTGCCCAGACGATTTAGACATTTTTGACATTCAGATCCTCAACTACATGGAAGCCCTTCCACTCAAGGCCTTTCCGTAACAATCATCCAAAGTGGAACCAGTGGCCAAGGTTACCGTCGAAAAACCTAATACCAAGTTCTACCGAGTCAAACAACCAAACTATCCATGAGACCTTTGTGAAAAAGAAACAATTATTCAAGTCGACGACGAGATCCTCCATGATGTGCCACCACTCCCTCATCCCACCTCACGTCCTCCGAAGCCACACCCATGTGGCCATACCATGAAGGAAAAGATGAAGAAACCTCTTCAAATTCAGCTGCTTGGAGACCTTACCACTACTAGGGAGGTTCCTGAGATCACATCTGTTTCTATACCATCTCCCGAACCTCCCAAATCACCATCCAGATAGTTGAAAGACAAGGCCCCCCTCGAATCTCTAGCCCATGATGTGCCTGCGTACTTTAAGGACTATACAATCGAGGATGTCACCATCCAATTACCCCAAGCTCAACGTGAGCCAAATGGTAATTCACCCTACCAAGGCCCTGCCCGAACCATCACTCTTGCCCTGAGCGAGCAGATGAAAGTCGTTGGGGCTCATCTCAATCGCGAACAACGCACGGCTTGAAAAGCTCATGCACAAATATCGACATGTCTTTGCTTGGTCCTATAAAGACATGAAAGGCATCTCACCCCAAGTAGCTGTGCATCGTACTCCCCTTAAACCGGGTGCGAGGTCGGGGTGCGAGGCCCACTGCTAGTCGTCCCTATAGATGCAATCCGATCTACAAGGCCAAAATCAAAGAAGAATTACAACACTTGTTGGATGCAAAATTCATCTATGAAATCGAACATACTGAGTGGGTCTCCCCAATCGTCATCATTCCTAAGAAAAATGGAAAACTCCAGATCTGTGTTGATTTTAAAAAACTTAATGTCGTCATAGAACGTGATCATTTTCCATTACCTTTCGGAGAATCCATCCTAGAAAATCTGGCAGGAGATGAGGCCTACTCCTTTTTAGATGACTTTAGCGTTGATGGACAACGCGTCGCATTCAATCAACTCAAAGAAATCCTTACCAATATACCTATCCTCCGGGCTCCTGATTACTCCAAATAATTCCATGTGCATACCGATGCATCCAAGTATGCCATTGCTCACCCAATCAGGAGAATTCAAAAATGATTGTCCAATCCGATTTCTCAGTAGACAATTGATACCTGCTGAAGTAAATTATACCACTACCGAGCGTGAAGCTTTGGCAATGGTATACGCGGTTCAGAAGTTTCACCATTATCTTCTGGAAAAAGTTTTTGCCTTCTTCACTGATCATCAAACACTTCTATATCTCATCAACAAGACTTGCACGACTAGTCGTATCACTCGATTGATCCTATTACTGCGAGAATTTGAGTTTAGGATCGTGGTTTGAAAGGGAGTTCAACATTTTTTAGCAGACCATCTATCTCGAATCCCTAACCTATCCACCCCAGATCAAGGCGTCAACGATGATTTATCCAATGCCATCTTATTTCCAGTTGACTCTACACCTGTTTGGGCCAAGGAAATCACAGAATATTTAATTTCAGGGCAGATGGATCCATCCTTATCTAAACTCATACAACGTGGGTCCTCAAAACCAAACCTTACACATTTCTTCACTTGACTCCTCCTTAAGCCATGCAACTTCCTTGACACCAACAGCATTCTTGACATTAACATCAATTCCAATCTCCATGGATTTGAGATTTGGATGCTCCAATCTATCCTATTGAGAAATAACCTTACCTTTGGCTTCCATCACATCCAAATTGGATTAGATTTCATACAAAGATCACGCTTGAAAGGGCCTACCATCTCTAATCCCTTTGGAAATTATATTTTCTTTCTGGATGATAAAGCAAGTATTACAATCAAATTTGATATCACATCCATTGTCAATCAATTGACATACACTCAACAAATTTTGAAAATTCACACACGTGGGAATGTCCTAATGTGTGAAATTGATCTCCTAAGCAATGCTTTTGCACTTTAGATCAACTCTAGATTGAAATGCAAGATCTATGTCAAATTTTAAGGCAAAGATGCAAATCTACATGCATACATTCATAATCAAAGTAGTTTCACAATGTGGAAAAAAGACTCATGAAAAAACTAAGTCCCAACAAGCTCCTCTCCTCGAGTAGAGAGAATCCACTTATTGGTCTCGGGTAGAGAGAATACACACAAAAATGATAGATCTCAAATTTGACTGAAAAACTCACATAAAGTAGTGAAGGAAATGAAAGTACATATAGAATCTCGAGGTAATCCAAGCTCAATTCCTATTGGACCCCTTATTCATAGCCCCTCTAATCCTATTAGATGAGTGATGCAACATCTCTTGATTTTGATTGGACCCTTACATCAAATCTCTCACTTATGATTGGACCCTTGACTCCTTGCCAACACATTGGCTTGATCACTCATCAAATCTAACTTGGACACTTGTAAGCAACCTAACTAGCTCAAGGTACATCATAATTGACTTATGTCCTAATGATGACAAAACATGTGTACTTGACTATTTGATCTCTAAAGCCAAAATTGGCCCTATCTACTAATGACACCAAGATGCTTGACTAGAAAACTATATGAAGATGGGTGCACCATAGATAGAGAAATTAGAGGCTTCCATGCCTCGTAAAGATCAAAAAGATCATAGAGATCAAGAGCATAAGATGAGCAAAAGCATTATGGCCTTTATACTTTCTGCATGTACTCGTTTGTACTATTATGAATTTTCCCATGTTTCATCAATAAAAACAAGAAATTTCATCGTACTTGGATTCTTAGTTGGAGATTGAAAAGTGCAATCTACATTCTTGTGACTCGTGAAATAAGAGATAAGAGTCTCACGTTTAATTTTTGGAAAACTTTCCTACCCCCTTCTTGTGCATAATTTCAAAAGCATGATGTCAATTCACTTGTAGATGAATTGACAAAATTGAAGTAGCTTAAATTGGCATAATCCATAGTTTTTTTTTGTAGACTTTCTATTATGCATACGAAATGGATGGTCTATAAATAGATTGTCCATTTTTCTAAAATTGTTCCAAGTAATCAATGTTCTTGTGGCCGAGGAGAGTAGACTCCTACACCTCAAGACAAGAATGGGAGGCATGTCACTTAATGGAGGAGAGGAGAAAGCAAATTTTACATCCAAAGGCAAGAATAAACAACATCCATTAAAGAAGAATCAAGGCAAGGAGGTTGAGATGAAGAATGGAGGATCAACTTCCAAAGGCAAAGTGAAGAACAAGGCAAAGCATTGGGTGAAGGATACATGACATATTTTGTGAGGCTCCGCTACGCCTTGTAATTAGGCTGCATTTATGCTATTCCCTTCACAACTACTACGAGGTGGTTGCCCACCTGGCCATTTCACCAAGTTGTACACACGAAGGGGCTGATGGCCCACCATTTGGGGCCTTCCCAGCCAAGAACATAAAATACTATGGTTAGTTGGTCGTGTCCCATGAATGGGGTGGTGAAAGACTTGGACACCCTTTTGTTGAAGTTCTTGGCATATCTACTCACAAACAATCAATATTCATTGTCATGATGACATATTTGTGCGAGGAATAGAGTAGGCCTTGTTGCTATACATATTTGTGCTTCTGTAATTTGCCTCAAATTATAACATCTCATCTCCAAGTGATTAGCTGCATGTTTCTCTGTTTCTCCCTGTTCATTGCTGCCTGTTGATTTTCCCATGCACCTGATACTAAACAGATACAGAACCATTTTTTCTATCATGTTTCTCATTCTATGATTGAATTGATTCAGTATAATATATGACTTACAGCGTGTGCTTCCTCTCTCTCTCTTGTATTTGAGCGAAAATGGATTGTTTGAATATCCTTATGAAATACTGATTTAGTAGACAATATCGTTCAAGGTAGAAGGCTATTGAAGCACAATGGCTGTACCTCGACTCAGATTTATGCGGTGTTTAGTTTTTGCTTTGTTGGTAAATGCCGCTTTCCGAAGCTCCGCAGCGCAGCTCACAGTGGGATTTTACCAAAATACCTGTCCAGACGCGGAAAGTATAATAACGGACACGGTTACACAGAAATTCGGTGAAGCTCCTTCAAGCGCTGCTGCGACTCTTCGGCTGCTTTTTCATGATTGTATGATTGAGGTCCGTTGTCTGCATCGATTTACAAGTGTTAGTATCAGTATCTGCATGATCTCGTATTAGAACAGCTAGGCTTCGCATCATCATGAATAAAATATCAAATAAAGCAACTTAATTTCTGACATTGTACAGAACATGCCAGTCCTGACTCCTTGCATAATTCAACGTTCATCCAGATTGCATAAAGAGAGTTTATTGGTTAGCATATTCTGCACACGGGAGCTTCATTAACAAATTCTCATCTCATACAGCAATAATCGATCCATCGATTGCTGTATTGCAGCTCCAGAAAAAAATGGCTCAATACAGAAGTTAATCTAACATCGTTATAAATTGTATTTTCTAGAGCAACTTCACTCTCGACTAAACGCTGACTCTTGAAACTACGTTAAGCTTAGGGTATAAAATTTCCTCTCCGTGAGTCCTTCAATCTTAGAACAAGACGCGTTTGAAACATCAACGTTACCTGAACTTATCACCTACTGGCCGTACATTCATTCACGTATAAGCTCGCTATCTTAGGCTACAAGTCTCAAGATCGCTCAAGGTTATTCGCATGATGGGCATCACCAGTAATTCTTAGCTTGAGCAAAACTTTCTGGAGGCTTGACCGAGAGCACAATAGCATTAATTCAGTCTGAACAGGTTGGATTTCATTTGATCTGAGACGATCTTTGTCAAATTTTCAATAGCTGATTGTAGCTCTGGCTGTGTTACAGGGTTGCGATGCCTCCGTGATCATTGCTTCCACGCCAGACAACACTGCGGAGAAGGACGCTCTTGACAACCTATCACTAGCAGGTGACGGTTTTGACACCGTCATTCGGGCTAAGCAAGCTGTCGAGGCTCAATGTCCTGGAATTGTTTCTTGTGCAGATGTGCTTGCTTTGGCAACCCGTGATCTAGTTGCCCTGGTATTGTTTCTCAGTCTTTTGTTTATTCTTTTCGAAGACATATAAGAGCTGTTCAGGTCAATGCATATGTTGTTAAATTACTCGTTTCCATTGATCAGACTAGCTTGCTATTTTCCTGAATTTGGAGATGCTGTGATTAACAGGTTGAAGGGCCTAGGTATGCAGTGCAAACAGGCCGAAGAGATGGACGAATATCTATGGCTTCCAGAGTTACTTTACCGCATGCAAATAACAGCCTTGATGAGCTGGTTGCCATCTTTGCACAAAAGGGATTAACTCGAAAGGATGTTGTTACCCTGTCAGGTAAGGATTTGAAACATACGCAGACTATTTGTGATTCTTGAAAACATTACTCCTTAATGCTTATGTTATAGATCAAGATTCGCAAAATTCTCTAGAAATCATTAACTCGAAATAAAAAGCATAGGAGGGAATTTTCAGCACTGATTATCTCAAAGATTTCTGGTTATTAAGAGCTTGTACCAGAACTGCAACCGTAAGGAATCTAGACTGACAAATTATGAGACCTTTTGATCCTGATGGAAATGCAGCTTGCCATACAATTGGTTTCACTCACTGCAGTCAGTTTTCAAACCGAATATTTGGTTTTAGCAGCAACAATGGAGTCGATCCAACCATGAATCCTGAGTTCGCCCAGAGCCTTCAGCTGGCTTGCCCACAGAATGTTGATTCAACTGTGGTGGTGAACTTTGACGTAACCACTCCAACAAAATTTGACAATGCGTACTATAAGAATTTGAGGGTTGGCAAAGGCGTTCTGACATCTGATGAGGTTCTATTCACGGACAGACGGACGAGAGGCCTTGTTACCTTGTATGCGAAGAGGAGTGGCATCTTTTCTGATGCTTTTGTGACTGCCATAACCAAAATGGCCAGCATCGGAGTTAAGGTGGGAAACGATGGTGAAATCAGACGAGATTGCACTCAGGTGAACTGAAAAAAATTCCATTCAGTTTCTTTCTCTTGATCTTCATCTTCATCTTCAGTGAAGGGATAGTATATCATAGTATTGGCATTTTAGATCATATATGTTCTTCATCTTCATCTTCATCTTCATCTTCATCTTCATCTTCACTGAAGGATAGTATTGGCATTTTAGATCATATATGTTTGGAGGGGCTTAAGTACTAAGTTGTTTACTCAGCAGCTGGGTCTATGGGTAGAGTTGTTTAGTGCTACCCACTAGGCACGGACTAGGTGCAGGCTCGATTTCCAACCGGTCCAAGGGGGGTACATCTTAAGGACTTTTCACCCTCACATGGCATTGCCCAAATACTCTTGTTAGGTTGTATATATGTTGTGTATAAATGATGAGTACTTACTTGACATGTTGCAAAAAAAAACCCACAAACGCCCACATTGTTGTATTTTAACTTGTGAAGATTAAAAGAATGTTAAAAACTAGCTTGGTAAAATTTTGATAGTTGTTTTTAACTTTTATAGGAAAATGTTTTATGGATTGAGATGATGTTTTTTTTGTTAATCCAACAATTTTAGAATTATGGCAAGGACTTCACAATATAATACCACAATAATAGCTCGAATACATACATTCAAAACTTTAATAAATATGACCAAGTTTGGTACAATCACTAAAAACTTCAATCTTTTATGATACAACTTTCGTCTTTTTGTGTTTTAGAAGACAAGTTTGGACTTGTAAATCTAAAACTGGTAAATACCAAGTTGTGATTGAGTTCACATGAAGAGATTTGACATGGTAAGTTCTCTTGATGATTATTATTCCGTTGTAGCAGACAAACAATTAATCAAACAAAGTTGTCCTAGAAAATACTCTTGCTCGATTTTGCTCTTGATTATATGAAAATGAAAACTGCCATAGATCTTCAAGGTCAACAAAGGCTATAGGGTAAGTATTTAGCTTGGTAATTTGTACCAAAGTCGTGAAAATAATAAGAAGATGAGCATGTGGATGATTGATTCTCTACTTTTGCATGCAATAACATCAATATGTTGCTATGTGAGTTAAGTAACATGAGAGCATGATAAGATAAATAGGATTTAACGCATTTTTCAGGTGATTCATATCTAATTTAAATATTGCTGTAGAATCTGAAATAAATCTATGTTCTTGATAGGTTTGTATTTTATAATAATAAATTTGATATTAGTTTGTTTCTAACATTTGAAGTTGCACAAAACAACAATTTGCTTACAGATTTGTGGTATTAGGCTTTGAGGTTTAGACAAATTCATTTACTAACATTTTTGCATGACTAGTATTTAAAATATTTCAATATTCATGATCAATATTTATGAATATTCACAATGATCAAGAGTTTTCACAATTATCACGATCAACATTCACAATAATCACGATCAGTATTCACAACACTACAACACCCGCTGCGATTCTCGACGTGATCTACGATGGATAATCTATGATTATACTTAGACCTAGATTCAGATGAGTGTCAAAACTTGTGTAATGACGAGAATGATTTATGATTATTAATACTTATATTCACTTGCATTCATTTTTTCCTTTATAGTAATTGCAATACTTTTATAGTTAGAGTTGAATGTGATAATTATAATAATCGAACCTTGCGATTATGTCTAATTTCAGATTGTCACGTCATATTCCCTCCATGCGGCCTGTAGGTTTTTCCATTCAATGAAAGATTAGAACGCTGTAAGGATCGCCTAGTGAAGATCCCACTAAATCCTGTTGCATGCAACCAAAATGACATGTGGAGCAAAACCACCCAACCAACAAGAAATCCAATGGGTAGATGGGCGAGTTTCCACTAGTATTTTCTTTTCTTTGAATATCTTTGTCACATACAAAAGCAATTAAAGAATAACACTCTATTACACAATTGAACCATTATTGCAAGCAATATGTTATGTGCTTGTGAATACCTTCAATAAATTAAAGAATTTAGGGCTGATAGATTCAAAGCATAAAATCTTATGCTATAACACACACATGCCAAAATGCAAAACTCTCTCTCTCTCTCTCTCTCTCTCTCTCTCTCTCTCTCTCTCTCTCTCTCTCTCTCTCTCTCTCTCTCTCTCTCTCTCTCTCTCTCTCTCTCTCTCTCTCTCTCTCTCTCTCTCTCTCTCTCTCTCTCTCTCTCTCTCTCTCTCTCTCTCTCTCTCTCTCTCTCTCTTCTCATTCTTTTAACATTATCTATTCATATATTACCCTAAATTCTAAATCAATGCAAAATGCAAAACTCTCTCTCTCTCTCTCTCTCTCTCTCTCTCTCTCTCTCTCTCTCTCTCTCTCTCTCTCTCTCTCTCTCTCTCTCTCTCTCTCTCTCTCTCTCTCTCTCTCTCTCTCTCTCTCTCTCTCTCTCTCTCTCTCTCTCTCTCTCTCAAATTAACTTGACACTTGTAGTGAGCCTAACTAGCTTGAGCTAAATCATAAATGACTTTTGGCCTAATGATGGAAATACATATTACTTGACTATTTTGCCTCTAAAGCCAAAAATGGCCTAATCAGCTTCCTACACATAGATGCTTGATGGAAAAACTTAATCAAACCCCTAAAGTCAACATAGATAGCCTTTTGATTTTTCATACTTATTATGTATAGTTGAAAAAAATCTATAAAGTTGAAATCGTCATGTAGTTTGATAAACATTCAAAATCTATCAATTTTGCCTTTTCAATTTTTCTTGTCAATATTGTGAAAATTGTAAAAGCTATCTATCTTGACTTTTGGAGGTGCTATGCCGAATCCACCCCCCCCCATGTAAGTATGTGATTTGGCCAAAATATGATTTAGATTAGCTTGAGCTAGTGTAGGATGTTGACACTTGGCTTGATGGTAGAGGGCAAGAACAAACCACCTCACAATGCTAGTTGACCATGTGGACCAATAAGATCAAGAGGTTTATTAAAATGGTCCAATCATTGTAGCCAAGTGATCTAAGAGTGGTCCAATCATTGAGCTTCATTGCCATCCATCTTGGATCTCGAGCGGCCACTCTATGAGAGTGTGTGAGCTGATTCTACACAGTTTTTTTTATGAGAGTTTGGGAAAATGAGCTCCAGCACTTACATTTTTTTCTAAATTGCTCTTGCCAAGAGCAAGCCAATTTTATATGTAGTTTCTTTTATCAAAAGTTGTCTAACTATGTGAATGATAGTTGGTGAATGATAATTGCATGTTTGTGTGCTCTTGCCTTGAGATTGTCAAGCTAGATTGTTTGAATCAATCAAGAGATAGATCTATGTGCAATCACACACTCCTTAGAAGATCAATCACATTGATTTGTGTGTCTTCACACATTTGAAAAGTTGTCTAACATTCACCAAATCCAAATAACTAATCATATCTTTATTTAGAGACATAAAAAATGGTAGACTGGAATAGGACCTAAATATAACAAAATGATAAGCAAAAGCTTCTACTTTAGGATCTTCAGTGATTGTAAGCAAAATAGAAGAAAAAATTTATTTAAAATTCTAAATAATATCAATGACATAAAATTTTAAAGCAAAGATGATAACAACTATAAGTCAAAATTGGCCATAACAATCAAACTAAAAAAAACTATAGTATCGATTTTGAATGCAAGGAATAGATAATATAAGGATAAAATAAATAGTGTGTTCGAAACAAATATTGTCCATATGATATGGAGAATGAAATGTTTCTGGTAATGTGTGCTCAAATATGATATCACTTGATATTGCTTTTGGACGCAAGAAGGCTTTTTGTGGAAATGTCAAAGTGAAAGTTATGCTGAAAAGCATTATCACAATTGGAAGTACTAGAGAATTTTTGTAAAAATGAGCCAAGGAAATTTTGTATTCATAAAGAAAAATTACACATACGAAGCCCTAGCATAGTGCTACATGCACCATATAATTCATCCATGTAGCATATCTTTCCCATCATAAAGGTAGAAGAAATTTGGATAGATCAAATCCATTATGTTACCTAGCTTTAGAAGTGATGAGTGAATTACTCCTAATGCTACAATGCCTAAAATTTTTCATTGTGAGCTAGTTTATGAAATAAGAACATTGTTGAAAAAAAGTATAGACTCAAAAATTGTTTAATGAAATTGGTTTGTTGTTTTATATGTACTTATCAAAACAATTTCAAGTGTTAAAGTGCATAGAACTCTGACTATGTTTGTTTGTAAAAATTTATTAGATTATGCATACTCTAAGCTTACGGACAAAGATTGGGATCACAAGTCACATGCAAATGTAGAATGCGAAATCCAAATAATATTAATATGTGTTTGTTATCAAATAATAATAACAATGTTTAGTGTTTATTTTTTATTACCATATATAAAAAAAGATGAAAAAAATAACTGAGTGCTGCTTTATGAAGACTTTGAGATCCAAACTAAAATTGATTGATATAATCCACAATCATGGATTTATGACTTGGGGTGGAGGAGATTGTAACTTGAACTACATAAGGAATCACACCTACAATGTGAAATACCTCAATACTTTAGGTTTATTTCTAATCTTAAATTGGTGTATTTGTAGATCTTTTTTCATGTCATTCATTGTTAAAATAGTGTAAGCCCATTTTATGTTTTGGTGGACATGCTTCTCTTTAATTAGCAATTTTTTTACATTTTATGTATACATGCTATTGTAGCATGTGCCATGCTAATGGCATAGTCACTAGAGAACCAAGACAATTGTCCCATAATGGGGATCGCTTGCCATGCAGTGGCACCCCACTTCTGAGTATGTGTATTTAATTTTGGTTTACTTTTTATATATATAGTTTTTGGAGTTCTATAGTGTGTGTGTGCTTAGTTTCTTTTTAGTTTTCCATATTATGTGGTTGATAGCTTGTTAAAATTGTAGTGCAAACTATGCAAATTGATTTTTATCATGGTATCAAAGCCTTAGTGTGGTATAGGTTATAAGCTACTTTAGCCAAATTCTCAAAGATTTTGAAGAACCAGGGAGGTTAATAGAAAAATAATCAATTTTATAAATTTCAATTGTTCAGAAGTTGTGAAGAGATCTAAGGAAAAGGGGCTTAGGTGTCCAGTTTACAAAATTTAAGATAAGGCATCTAGGAAAAGGGGCTTCGTGATTTAGATGTGGAGTTTAAGGTAAGCCATATAGGAAAAAGGGTTTATGGTGAGGGGTAAAGAGACCAGGGCTTAGGATTTAGGATTTGGAGTAAGAGATCTAGGTAAATGGATTTGGAGTAAGGGACTTGAGGATAACAGATCTAGGGAATTAACGGGTTTAGGGTAAGGGGCTTTGGGATAAGAGATATATATAAAGGGAATTTAAGGGGTCTAGTTTAAAGGAATTAAGATAAGTGATAATGAGAAATGGATTTAGTATTTCATAGTTAGAGTTTATGGTAAGACATCTAGGGAAAAGAGCCCTATTTCCAGTTTTAGATTCTCTAGGGCTTGACCTAGGTCAATATCCCTTCTCTTCAGATTTAGGTCTATATCCTTTCTAAACCTACGGTTTCTGGTCATAGTTGTTAGATTTCTTATACTCAGCCTTAAACAAATTGTTCAAGTAATGAGCATCTTGAAAAAAAAAAACCGAAGGCCGACAACATATTGTTTGTCCTTCACATTTTTCCCTTTGAGATTTTCTATGACTTAGTAATCATTTTTTAGGCGCCTTCGTCTTTTTTGCCTTTTTCGCTCCTTAGTGAAAAATGTGACACACTGGCCAAGTGGCCAGAATACCTTAGAAATCATTTTTAAGGCACTTTCGTGTTTTTCGCATTTTTGCTGACCGACTTCGCCAATGGATGAGTAACCCTAAAATAGCTGGACAAATAAATATTCCAAAAGTGGTTGACGGTTACCAACTTTGTACATATGCAAAGACTGGCATAAATAGCCTTAAAGGCTTGTAAGATATTTCCTCTCTTGTAAATCTCTATATTAACTGAAACAAGCTATGTAAGTGTTAATTTTTGAAAATTCTATTTCAATCAGAGATATCTGTAGCCAGCGTTATCATGCTCAGCAAGCTGAAGTTATTACCATTGTGCTCATTGTTGATATTTATCAAAGTGCAATTTTTGTCTCACTATTGCGTCGTTCATTTGCGCAAACTATATGAATTCTTCTACTTGAATATTTCTGCTGCTAACTATTGCGTTTTTGTTCCTACAAGCCTACGCTCTAAGCAACCGAGCCTCTACTGCACTCAAGACCACCGTTTTACGACATGGTATCAGAGCAGACATTTCAATAATCTGCATTTTTACTTCAGATTATCAGTTTTGTTTCTATCAAGACGTCTTTCTAGCAAACGTGCAACCAACAATATTCCAAAATTCGTTGTTTCTACCAACAATCTCGTTCAACCATAATGGATTCATCATCCAGTTCATCTCTCATTGACAAACTTGATGGAGATAACTACCATCTTTGGAAATTCAAGATGAAGGTTATACTTCTAGCCAAAGAACTGTGGGACATCGTTGATGGCGCATAACTCAAATCAAAAGGTGATGCAGCCATCATCACTAAGTAGAGACTGAGAGATGAGGAAGCATTTGCCATGATCTCCCTCAACATAAAGGACATTCAGATTAGCCACATACATGCTGCTCAGACAACTAAGGATGCATGGAACATCCTAGCAACTCTCTACGACATTAGAGACATTACATCCAAGCTCCATCTGAGGAAGAAATTCTTCAACCTTAGAATGTCTAAAGCAGATAGTGTTTCGACTCACCTCAACACTTTCAAAATCTCATGGAGCAGATGACTGTAACAGGCTCAGTCATTGAAGATTTCGATGCAGTCATGACTCTATTATCGAGTCTACCTGAAGCCTACGAAAAGTGGATAATGACAATTTCTACCTAGGAGCACCTCACTCTATCAAGAGTAATCTCGCTGCTCATACAAGAGGAGATCAGAAGATCAACATCCTCCTCAGGCTCAGGATCGGATCCTCAAACTCTGTATTCAAAAAATCAGAAGTTTAGATTCAAGAGATCTACAAAGTCAGGCTCTACTAAAAAAAAGAGAAACATGCAGTCTGGATCAGATTTTGGTTCAGGATCAAATTCAAGCTCTTCATCATTCCAACCTGTGCATAAACTATTCTGCAGATATTGTAAGAGGACTGGTCATGAAAGCTTCTGGTTTTTGAAGTTGTATCCTTAGATGGATTACCTTCAAACTTAGACATCTTTGCATAATTATTGCTTAAATCCATAAAAGTCTGTTACAAAGATAATATCAACTATCTAATTTATATATTGGATATTTAAGATACATATAGGAGGTCTTTCTTTCAAACAAACAAACATATTTTTTGAAATCAATTTGATTTGGATTTTAAATAGTAAAACTAAGAGTTTAATGATGGAAATAGGTTTTCACAGTTTATATATCTTGCGTAGATCATTTAAATGGACCTTGCCTAACTCACACATATTAAGCCTCAACAGAATAAAATTGAAACACACAATAATCAGATCCAAAAACTCCTATCGGACTCACTTAGATCCAAAGACTCTAACCTTAAGTTTTGGAATGGATTTGATAAGTTTTGATACCAATCTATGTTCTGATTTTCCACCAATTTTGACTAGCTTGAACAATTTGAAGAAATTGACATCTAGAGATTCACCAAGATCTCAATCAAGATTGTACACTCAAATATGGAACCTTCCATGTTTTAGACACCCAATGGGATTACAAATTGATTATCAAAATCTCACAAAAAAATTGTAGCTAGAATCAATTTGAGCTTCATACAATCATATGTCAAATGCTACACACACAGAAATTGAGAATTTTGCCAACAAGAAAGACAAGATCTATTCTCCTCTCCACATTCTGATCTCTAACTAAATCTGAAAAACCACTTTTGTGCCACCTAAAACTCAGATCAAATCTACCCATAGATTTGAAATTCTTATAGATTTCTCTACACCTAATGCAAAAAATCTCATCAAAATACATGCTAATTTGAGATTAGCTCAAAGAAATGGCCTCCTCTTTGGCCTCGCACACTTCCGCACATTTGGAGAAGACACATAAGGCTTAAAAATAATTATTGATCTCAAATCCAAAGGCTACCACTAGTTCGAAGCTCACCCCTCTAAACTTAGCTCAAAGCATGTTATTTTTGGACTCAAATCTTGATCAAACAATCATCCTCTTGTACTTGCCTCTGATACCATGTGAAAAGAAAAATACCATACAAATGGATTAATTCAATCCACCAATTGATCCTATTTTGATATGTAAGCAAGATCTATCTAAAGCAAACTGTAAATGATCAAAGAGGCTTCACATGTGTGAACAATAGCCTGTTGTATGAATAGAGACCATAGAGCAAATCTCTAACAGTAATCAAAACATTGAGTCCACCAAAATACATGCTATGAGAGAGATTAACGAGACATAGCTCTCCTCTTGCCAAAGCAAGACCAAACCTTTTGAAACCTCTAAACATAGCTGAAAGCATACAATACTTCAAAAAAAGCACCGTAAACGAAATAAATTTCAAGACGTCCACACCTGCCACTATTCCACCACCAAAACCGCATGAGTTAGCACAGTGAGGATCTAAACGTATAATAGGTAAAGTACCATTTTCAAAACTCTTGAGCATATCCATGCTTTCCAAGAGCACGCCAGCTACCACTCAGTTTTATTCATTTTAGATACTGATCATGTCTTAAGAAACAATACAACAGTACCTACATATGGTTATAATTAGCCAGGTGCTTTACCCTAACACTTGCAATAGGATTAGGGCAAATCCATGCCATACCAATCCCTACTAGTGTAGCAATCCCTTGCACAAATCCATGCACATTAAGGGCACTAGGGTTATTATTAATCGTGTTATCGTTTGTAATCTTTAGATGAGAAAAGAAAACATCTAAGTCATCAAAGCCAAAGTTACCAATGCATGTTTTCAATGTGAGATGGAAGAAATGAGTAAAATAGTTTTCGTTATCCTGCTATAGGTACAAACCATAACCTTTTCGTACCACTATTCATAAACATACATGTTTTTATTGTATACGCCAATACCACATTGTAAAAAAGTACACAAAGTGAATTATTACAATACTAACCTGATTAGATGTCGCATATGAATCTTGTGAGGAAGTCATATTTGTTTATGAAAGTCGTTTCCTTCAAAGAGTGCTAATAAGCAAATTTTGAGTCTAGTTCTGGCCATAACAGTGATAGCATACAAGCTTATGTCATTCAAGATACATTTACGTATGAAACAAAGTATTTTGCCTAGATTTAAGCAAAGAGAGCATAAGCAAACCATATACTATCATTTGGTTTCTTTATGGAAATGCTAGTCATAACACATACCTGTATGAGAGCGTATTCTGAATCCGGCAATGGAATCATGATGCAATTTCTCAGTATAGAAGTCATTGTGAGGAAAGAGACATATGCCATTGTTTATTATTGCATGCACTCAACATATCATACACCATAAGTCACAAAATGATTGAACCAACTTTTCAGAATATAGTGGTTCGTTGTCTACCAACGCTGACCCATCAATACTATTGAAGAGACAAATTTCTACGTATTCCATAGTGCTACTATTGTTGTCCTTTCAGCGAGGAGGGTGCAATCATATACGCTTAAACAACTATACAATCCAATGATTGCTTTGAAGGCAGTGTAGTCATTGTTCCAGTGGAAGTGTTGGTGATCCGTCATGCCTAAGTTTCAAGCAATACTTGCTTATGCTAATGAAAGGAAAGAGTAGAGAAGCGTTGTCAGTGCACAATCAATGTATATACCATTTATCTTATAACTACTTCTTTTTGTGCAATGATAGAACTAGCCTTTGAGCATTGCCATAAGAGCAATAATCATGATTTACAATGTACATTACATTCTGAAATAAATGGAGAATTCATCACATAAGTGTCATTCCAAATGGTATTGGATCGCGATCTAGCGCCCTCATTATGCCATAGTCTACACAAAATCAAAACATTCTACACCAGCACTTCTTCCGTATGCTATCAAAATGAAGAGTAAAAGCGAAAGAAGGCATACCGTTCTTTGTGATCGTGCTGAACATAGAACTGTAGATGGGCACCACCATGCAAAAGCGGAAAGTCCATTTTTTGAATTCTAAACCCATCAAAAATTATTTTTGCATATACATCATGAGGTATTAGATGACTAACAAAACCACTCAGCTCACTCATAAATATTATGATGAGGCACAATTATATATCATTGAGTATCGTTCAAGAGAGAGAGATACAAGACTGCACTCAGTTCCTCTTGACAAAACAAGACTGAAATCTTTTAGAGTCTTTATTCATAATCCAACAAGGTAAAGTATAGCTGAAAAGTAAAATACAATACTATAAAGCACCATAAAGCATAACCACTTTTAAGATGTCCAGCTGCCAGCTGATACCTGCCACCATCCCACAAAATACAACTGCACAAGTTAGTTTAGTGAGAAAGATAGGTGTCATAGCTGAGCGTTAGTTGTTATTCATGTCCAAAAGAAGTTATACTACTTAACAACTTTAAATAGCATTTTAAGTCATAGTCCAATCTTCTCAGACAAACAGTATCCCACAATTCCCAAAGGGTCAATACGGTTTTTACCATAATCCATATAAATTTTAACCCAATGTAAGGTATATAAGAGATCAATAATGCAGAACACTTTATCCTTTGGTCTAGTGGCATTACAGGTAGCACGATCAGTTTCAATAATAAAACTATGCAACATCACAACTCTTTTCATGCAATAGATCAAAGTTTGAATGAAACAATTAGGGCGAGGAAGGGGCTCCCCGTAACCAAGATCAACAACATCTTGAAACCAACCTGAGGACTAAACCATGAAAAAAAGAAGAAGCCTTTGTTAGCCTATGAATCCACGTAAGGTAAAGGTTTGATACTATCCCGACCAAAGGATAGTTGGATTTACACCACAAGGATGCATAGAGAGAGATTAACGACACATAGCACCTCTTGCCAAAGCAAGACCAAACCTTTTGAAACCTTTATTCATAACCCAACAAGGTAAAACATAGTTGAAAGCATACAATATTTCAAAGAAAAGCACCGTAAAGCGAAACATATTTCAAGATGTCCAGTTGTACCTACCACCATCCCTATGTAAAACGTAATTAATAGCGATAGGCCTTCCCATATTATTACCGTATCAGAGCATTCCACCATTCTGATCAGTTTTATGGTACTGGTCCGTATCAATTTATAAAGTTCGAGCATATGCATTTGAAAAATAACTGTGCTATATAGGTTGTGATCAACAAATAAGAGATAGAGTGGATCAATACTTAGATATGGGACAAATACATGCCATACCTATATCTAAATCTGTAATAGGTAAAGCACCATTTTTATTGGTGCACTTAAACCAGTTGGTAAACATAGACATATGACCAAGTACTATTTGGAACAAATACTTGCAGAGTTAACAAATCTTTTTATTGGTTAACTTAGAAATGATTTGGATAAGCATCTAAATGTGGTGTTACTAGTAAATTGAGATCTCCACCTGAACATTTCAGATTTCTAAATCATTGGCAATCAACTCGAGTATCTGAGTTAATCCTGAATGAAGTTAATTGGTAAAATAATCAGTGTGAAGAGAATTCACCATAAACTAGTTGTTTTGTTTTATATTGCTTGTAAGACACATGATTTGTGAATCTTCATGATTCATTAGTAAAAATTATGTGCATAGGATATTCAGTTTTCTTGGTAGAGTATTTTTCAATTGAGGAATAGACTTAGTTCATTAGTGATTGGATCCCAGAGACCTCAATTGGATAACAAATCTTAATAATTCCAAGAATAACAACTGAATTTATATTCAGCAGAACTTTGGATGTCTAGATTTAGTTCTAGATAGTAATCTAAGATTTTTCGTAGTTGAAGATGGTCCTTAATATCATTTTGGTATGTTGTGTGTCTTTAGTTACTTGTGGCATATAGAACTTGAATATCTCACATTTTTTTGTTAAGAATCCAGTCCGGAGGATATTCTTAAAATCCAGTTTTTTTCCGGTGGGAAAGATTTTAGAATGGTTTTTATTTTTCTTGAGCTATGTTGGACATATACTCCATTATCCTTTAATGATTAAGTATATTTTGGATTCTAGTGAGTTACGATTGACGAATTATAAGGATCTAAATATTTATGATTGACAGATCATAAATAGATAGTTAATTATTGTCAGAGGATTGTAAGGAATTGTGATGAGTCGTAAGTGTGGTGAATAATTCTCGATCTATTAAATAAGTTAGGAATTCAAATCAATGTTTTGAAAATCTTAATCTCTTGACTCCAGTATTTTATTGAGAGCCTATGGATCTCACAAACATTCTCTTGTAAAAGCTTGCACTGCACAATTTTTGTTCTAAATGTCCGATGGTTATAGGAGACAGACAAATATTTTAAGATTGGATAATTGCTATTTTTTGTATGAGATGCTAGAAATAGGGGGTATTAAACTTAAGACAATATCTATGATACTCAAAATTGAGTTTAAATCATTTTTTATCTTAATGGATCTCCTAGAGATTCTAGTTGAATGAATTGTGATACTCTGAAATTTTGGATTCCAAGAGTATTTGTACCAAGAAGCATTTATGAATTGTCTACAAGAGATTGTGGATAGTTTCAGATTGTAATTGTCAGTTTCTTTAACCTTGATATCATGAATTAAGTCACATTCATCCAGTGTGTCATGTAAAGTGTTTATATGAAGGTAGTATTACTGATTTATTGAGAGTATAGCCCAAACGGAAAATTTATCACTTAGTGTACTTTCCAAACCTGAGTTTGTACTCCAGAGTAGAGATTAAAAATTGAAAAATAGTTTTATCTCTGAGTACTTGTTTGATATGTAAGTCAGACTAACGATAATGATTTTCTAGGTAAATATTGAAAGTTAAAGAAATGGTTCCTGATTTTCTTTCTTGTTCTAAGGACATAACTAATTTAAGGGGGGAAGAATGTTATGTCCATGTATTGTATATAGGATTCAGTATAGTCCTAGACTTGGATACACGATGGTACTCCATGTTAACAATCAGATATGCAACATCAAGCATTCACCACAAGAAGGCGGAAGAAGAACATGCACAATCACACTATCACTCTATAGCATACTAAATGTAAAATGTACAAATAAACCTTGAACCCCTGATAGAGAGAGAAGACCTAGGAGTAGACTACTAGACTACCCTACGGCTAATGACAGTTGGTCACAGTTGTCAACATTAATATACCTCGTAAACAGTAACAATGAAGTTTATAATTGATTTCTAACACTCTCCCTCAATGATAAAATTATATTCTTCTATTCATGATAGAGTACGAAACCTCTCAAATTTACATCTACTTAATGACTTAGTAAAAATATCTGCCATTTGATCTTCAGATTTACAAAAAACAAGATCAATGGCTCCATCAAAAAAATTTCCTCGAACAAAATGGTAGCGTATTTCGATGTGCTTGGTTCGAGCATGTAAAACTTGATTTTTGGCAAGGTGAATGCAACTTTGATTATCGCAAGATATAGTAGTCGCATCCACCTGCGGTTGACCTAAATCCACAAGCAATCTTCGTAACTAGGGCCACTTCTTGTGTAGCATTGTTGAGTGCCTGATATTCAACTTCTGTCGATGATAAGGCTACTGTAGGTTGCTTTTGCTGCTCCATGAAATTGCAGCTTTACCATGACTGAATGTATGACCACTGGTAGATCTTCTGTCATCAATATTACTTGCCCAATCGGCATTTGTATAACCTACCAACATTGGCACTTCAGGCTGATCATACTTCAAACCAAAATTCAATGTCCCTCGAATGTATCTAAGAATACATTTAGCAGACTTCCAGTGTGCTTGACTAGGATCTTGCATAAATTGACTAACAACACCAACAACATAAGAAATATCAGGTCGTGTGTATATCAAATAAATCAAACTACCCACAAACTATCTATACAAATAAGCATCCACTTTCTCAGATTCATCATATGCAGTAAGCTTCATGTTGATATCCATAGGTGTTTTCAAAGGCTTACAATCCTGCATATTGAGCTTATAAAGCAAATCTCATGCATATTTGCTTTGTGTAAGAAAGATCATGTTTTCCTTTTGCCATACTTCAATGCCAAGACAATAGTGCATCAATTCTAGATCACTCATGTCATCTGATTTTATTTCATCAATTAAGCTCTCATTACTTCCTGTAATAATCAAATCATCCACGTACAACACAATGAACACTATATCTGAATCTTGCCTTAGAATGTGAAGATTAGGATCAACATCACTCTTTACCATTTTCGTTCCCTTGAAATGTTCATCATGCAAGAGTACCACGACCGCGGTGCTTGCTTCAATCCATGAATGGCTTTGTTGAGCTTACAAACGAGATGCTCTCTCCTTGGCTCAACAAATCCTTGAGGTTGTACTAAGTACACCTCTTCATCAAGCACTCCATTAAGAAAAGCAGATTTAACATCCATTTGCTATTTACAAGTGATAGGCATCTTACCATTAGGTAGCTCAACCAAGTTCCACGTCCTATTTTTCAATATAGCCTCCATTTCTATTTCCATAGCTTCACGCCACTCCTTGTGCTCCTTTGCTTTATCAAAATTATTTTATTCTTGAGCCTTGAGCACAGAACCCATTAGGGCTAGATTCATCTCTAATCTTGCAGGAGGTTTTTAATTTCTACTTGATCTTCTAAGCTCTCCCTGCTCACTTGATTCGAGAGTATCTCCCTTATTAGCATCACTTGTTACTGACAAGTACCACTTAGGCACTCTCCTAGAAATCTCATTATTAACCCTGTCCTTTTCCATTGGCTCTTCCATATCGACAACAACTTCTTCCTTCACTTGCACTTTAGCTTTATCGTCAAAGGGATCAATTGTCAATTTTATTTGGTCATTTTGACCCATCTCATCAAAAGTAGCATCTATGGAAATCACGAGCTTTTGTGCATCTATGTCATACATCATGTATGCCTTGAATCTTTCATCATATCCAAGGAAAATACACTTAACAACCTTTGCATCCAACTTCTTTCATTTTTCATCAGGCACATGAGCATAAGCATCACAACCAAATACTCGTAAATGAGAAATATCAGGTCTCTTTTCAGTAGAAGCTTTGTAAGGTGTCTTACCCTCCACAGACTTAGTAGGACACCGATTCAAGATATGAGTAGCTGTGTTTCATGCTTCTGTCCAAAAAGTATTTGGCAAACCCTTGCTCTTAAGCATTGCCCTAGCCATCTCCACAATGGATTTGTTTTTCCATTCTGGAACTCCATTCTATTGTGGTGAATAGGGTGTAGTAGTTTGTCTCTTGATCCCCTAATCCTTGCAAAAATTTATGAACTCTGTTGAAAAATACTCACCGCCACCATCTGATCTGAGGGTCTTAATATAACAACCTGTCTGTTTTTAAACTAGATCCTTGAACTCTCTAAACTTTGCAAAAGCATCAAATTTCTTGCTCATGAAATAAATCCAGATATGTCTACTATAATCATCAATAAATGTGATGAAATAGTAACAACCACTAATGGACCTAGTTTGCATTGGTCCACACAGATCACTATGAATAAGATCAAGAATGCCATTGGCTCTTCTTGCTCCATCTTTGGGAAATCTCTCTCTATGTTGTTTTCCCAAAATGCAACCCTCACAAATTTTTCCTTCAAAAGAGATATCAGGCAATCCAACAACTAGATTACCTCTTTTAAGGATTTGCAAGTTGTGAGCACTAATATGACCAAACCTTCGATGCAAAAAGGTCACTTCGACTATCAACAGTGCTTACCATAGCTTGAGTAAAAGATCTCGCATTCAATTTGTAAAGTCGATTCCCGTTGACTCTAGCTCCTATAGCAATCACTTTGTAGTGATTCTTGATGTCTTTGACAAGACATTTGTCACTGTCAAACTCAACCTTGAGTTGTTGATCAGCCATTGTCCCAACAAATAGTAGATTGTTAGCTAAGCCAGGTACATATTGCACATTGCTTATCTGTATTATCTTCTCGCTGGCTAACTTCACTAGAATCACTCCAACTCCTTTAACAGATAGCAATTTGCCATCAACTTGTCCAACTTCATCACCATTGTCAGTTTCCTGGAGTTCTGAAAACCACTCTTTTCTTGAAGTCATGTGCTTGGATGTACCACTATCAATGTATCAGGTATCCTTGGCTTCATCACTTGTCATTAATGCTGTAATGAACAATTTTGAACTCTCACCTGTATCATCTTCATATTGATCATCATCGTATTGACGTTGATCAGTATAATTGTCTTCATAATAATAGTCATCAAATTGATGTTGATCAGCATAATTTCCTGCTTGCCATTTGTCTTTTCTTTGTTCCATCTCCTTCTATTTCTTGAAGCATTCACGCTCCCAGTGGCCATGTTTGTTGCAGTACCTACAATTTCCAGGCTTATTTTGCCTTGAATAGCCGCGTCCTTGACCTCGGCCTTGATTCCAATTGCCTCGATTCGGACTATCATTGACTTGCTCATGAAATTGTTGAAATGATCCCTGGCTTGAGTTTCCTCCTCTCGATTGATTCCTTCCACGACCAAATCTTCCACCTCGTCCTTTAACTGCAAGAGCTTGATCATAGCTCTTGTTACGATGATTCAAGTTCTCTTGACGTTGCTCTTCTTGCAAAAGCAATCCACCTAGTTCTTCATAGGTTGGAAGATTTTCTCTTGTGGCTATACTCGTCACAAACATCTGATGTGACTCTCTCAAACTATTCAATGTCAATTGCACGATCTCACAATCTTGTACTCGCTCTCCAACAGTATGTGATCGGCAATAGTTGCACCATCATCCATCCGCAATGTATGCAACTTCGTCTTCAGAAATAGTATTCGAGATGTATTTGTCGTTTCAAACAATGTCTTCAATGTATCCCACACTTCTTTTGGTCCTTCTGAATTTAAAATATAGGGAATAATTGAATCTCTAACTAATAAGTTGATGACATTCTGGCCCGCTGATCTTCTTCAATCACTGGCCTTGTCTCTTCACTTGTCACGATCTCCCATAGCTCCTTTTCCATCAAAATGTTCTTCAATTTGAGTTTTCAAACTGCATAGCTGCCGGCACCTTCCAATTTGCTTAACTCATTGAGGACACTCTCGCTTAGAGTTGCCATTACTGGATAAATGAATCCGGATCACAAAAAATGGCTCAGTCCGAGCAGACAACTTGTCTCCAAATTTTATCAAACCACAGAACTGTATATATTTGGTTGTACACCTAATATCGGTACGACGTGCGGGTGCACAACTGCTCGAGATCCTCTTTATCTTGCAGGCGTGGATCTGATATTGGTACGGGTATGCGATATCGGTACAACGCATGGATGTACAACTGCTCAGTATTTTTCTTACCTTTGGTGCGTGGATTGGATATGCTATATTTGTACGACGCACTGATGTACGACTGCTCAGGATTTTTCTTACCTCTGACACGTCGATCCAATATTGGTATGGAAAAGATAAAAAAATAAAGGGAATAAAAGAACTTTCAGAGAAAATATTCTAGAATTTCCACTTTGGCGCGGCGGGTACGCCGCCTCCTCTTTGCAAAGATTTCAAAATGTGTAATCGTTCAAAAGATCGAGATCAGTAATGTGAAAAGTATGAAGCCTTCTAACTCTGAATGGCAGTACTAGACACTATCTACTGTGATTTGTGGTACTCCAAACAGACAAATGAGAGATTTCTTGGCAAACCTCTCACACAAATAGCACTTTCCACAACAACTCAGAAGTTTTGTAAAAATCTCCCCCACTTAACAGATTTTCAATCTGTCTTATACTGCCCTGGCCTTTCTGATGCCTCTGAGACTGTGCTTTTCACAACAACTAGGAAGTGTTGTAAAAATCTCCCCACTCAACAGATTTTCAATTTGTCTGATGTTGCCTTGTTGAAAATTGTCACTTCTCACTTGACATTGGTTCATGTAAATCTTGATCAAACATTAGAATATGTCGATGATATGATTTCACACGTGTGGAGCCTGTTCCCACGTGTGAAAGGATGTACTTTTCATGTTTGTATATATCCAAATTGATTTTGTATCATTCTAGTTAGTGTGAACATGAAATGACTAGTTTTTAGTCAAGTTGACTAGTTCTACAAATTAGCTTTTCCTTGCATGTGCATGAGTAAATGCTCCCACATGGCAAGTGGATGTTCACACATGTGTATAGAGTACTAGAAGATAAGAGTTGACCATTTTCCTTAGATCCTATTTTGTAGGGAATATTTCTATATTCTAGGAGACTAGCTTTTTGGATTTTAGTCATATTCTAGAAGGCCAACTATTGGATAAGGATCAAGGATGGATAAAATGGATAGATCTGAGTGATGTGGCACTCTTCACACGTGTGAAGGCCTGCTGGACTGTACCAGACTCATGGATGTACTTGATCCATAAAAGGATCATCATTTTGCTAAGAAGATTGATGAAACTTTTGCACTCTACACTTTTGTGAGATTTCTAGTCATTTGTCTTGTGATTTTTATGCATGATTGCTATCTAGTATCATTGTACTTGTTGTTTCAGGTGCAGGCCGTACAGTGGACAGTACTCCACACGTGTGAAGCCGCTCTCACTAAAAAATGATGTGTTGATCCATTGCTCTTGCTTAAATCCAAGTAAAGTGAATCTAGATCAAGATCTAATGTGTAGAACTTGATAGATTCATTGATTAAGCAACCAATAACTCTCTATGATTGTAAAGTACAATCATTATTGTCCTAAAAACTGTAAAATTTATCATGGTATCAGAGCTAAGTAAGAGAGTGATCATTGAATCATAAATCTTGTAAAGATCATTGGCAAAATTTGTTTTTTGGCCAATACTAGTGAGGGCGAGTTCTTCTAGAGTGATAGCTTGTAATCATTTGGATAAAAATGACTTGGAGGCTGTGTATGTACTTTTCACACGTGTGAAACCGTACAGCAACTTTCAATTCAAGTTACTTTGTGTTTGTTGGTCCCAAAATCACAATACTAGTTCATTTTTGGTGCTTTTTGAAGCATAGTATTGATCTAGATTCATTCTAACTAATGCCTATGACCAAATAGTGTTTTGGATCATTGAAGCATTTCTTTTTAGAGCCTAAGATCAGATCTTAAGAGGCTG
The DNA here is from genome assembly GCA_029204225.1 of Diphasiastrum complanatum. Classification (NCBI taxonomy): domain Eukaryota; kingdom Viridiplantae; phylum Streptophyta; class Lycopodiopsida; order Lycopodiales; family Lycopodiaceae; genus Diphasiastrum; species Diphasiastrum complanatum. Next base: position 43,903,959 of record CM055092.1, on the reverse strand, counting down.
ATTTGTTCAGATCCTTAGTTGAAGTGAAATCTCTAAGAAAAGTGTAAAGCAATTTTTATGTGAGAGTGAAAGCTAGAAATTTTTGGTAAGATCTTTCAGTATCATTCAAGCTTGTGTGCTAGTTTGATAGAGACAAGCCTATAGGCATTCTAAAAAGCTTTAGGCCTTTTCATAGATCTTTTAAAATTCAAAAATCTTTGTGATTTTTAAAAGAGCATTCATTCTAAAATGTCATCCATGGGTGGATATTTGATGGAATCAAGTGAGAGACTCACTTCCACAAATTATTCCATTTGGAAAGTGAGAATGGAATCACTCCTAATGATCCATGATCTATATGACATAGTTCAAGGAGTAGAGGAAGAGCCTCAAACTCCCCAAGAACAAGCCAAATACAAGAAGAGAGCAAGATTAGCTCTACATTGCATAAAGTTAAATGTATGCAATGACCTCTTGAAAGAGGTGTCTTCTTGTACCTCATCCAAAGAGGCTTGGGATTCATTAAAGAGCATTTATGAATCCAACAATACTTCAAGAATCCTCATGCTAAGAAATCAAGTTTTCCAAATCATGAAAGGAAGTGGAGAGAGTGGACAAGAGTATGTTCTTAGGATCAAATCTCTTAACAAGGAGTTAAGTGCAATAGGAGAGAAGATCCAAGATCAAGAACTAGTACAAATCATTTTGAATGGTCTAAGTGATGAGTTTACCAACTTAGTCCAATCATTTGCCATTCAAGACTCTCTTCCATCCATTGAAAAGTTGCGCAATGTTCTTGTGGCCGAGGAGAGTAGGCTTCTACACCTCAAGACAAGAATGGATAGCATGTCACTTAATGGAGGAGAGGAGAAAGCTAACTTTACATCTAAAGGCAAGAAAAAGCAAAATCCATTCAAGAAAAATCAAGACAAGGAGGCTGAGATGAAGAATGGAGGATCTACTTCCAAAGGCAAAGTGAAGAACAAGGCAAAACTAAAGTGTTTCTTTTGTGGAAAGAAATGACACTTTGCCTCATTATGCTACTTGAAGAAGAATCAACAAGCCAAAGGAGATCAAGGGAATATTGTTCAAGAGGAAGAATATGAGGATGGATTCAACACATCCTTAATGGTTGCATCTACACCAACTTCAAGTCAAGACACATGGTGGATAGATAGTGGGGCTAGTTCCCACATGTCCTTTAACAAGCATTATTTTTCTACTCTTCTATCTTGTAATGACTCTAAGAAGTCAATATACACTGCTAGTGATCAAGCATGCAAGATAGATGGCATAGGATCTATACCTCTTTGTTTAGGCACATCTAAAAGGATAGATCTAGATAATGTTTTGTATGTTCCTACCATTTCAAGAAACTTGCTTAGTGTAGGACAATTAATGGACAATGGACTAGATGTACATTTCAAGAATGGAGTTTCTTCCATCTTGAAAAATGATAAGTGCAAGGTAAGCAAGGATGTACTTTTTGATGAGTCACAATTTGCTAAGAGCTTGTCAAATGGATCTAACCTATTGTGCATTGAAGATCTTGACAAATCCGAGGAGGATCTTGACAAACCTGAGGAGGATCATGACAAACCCGAGGATGGAGATTTGGATCCGAGTCAAAAGGGGCCAAGAAGATCATCAAGGAGCAAGGCCGAGCCCTCAAGGCTTACCTATGTGGACAAGGGAAAGCAAAAGGAAGGCTCTACATCTTCTACCTCTTACTCTTTTTTAGCTACATTGATTGAAGAACCATCATCTTTTGAAGAAGCATGTAAATCTAAAGTTTGGAGAGATGCAATGCAAGTAGAGTTTGATGCATTATAAGAGAATCATACTTGGAATCTTGTAAATCTTCCAAGAGGAAAGAAACCACTTGCATGTAAGTGGATTTATAGAATTAAGTACAATAAAGATGGATCTATACAAAGATTAGTAAATACAAAGCTAGGCATGTTGCTAAGGGATTTTTTCAAATAAAAGGATTGGATTATGAAGAAACATTTGCACCTGTAGCTAAGCTTGTAACTATTAGATTAATCATTTGCATTGCTACTTTGTTCAAATGGGATCTCTACCAAATGGATGTAAAAAATGCCTTCTTGAATGGCTTCTTAGAAGAGGAAATCTACATGATGCAACCCGAGGGCTTCATCAAGGTTGGTGAGGAGCAAAAGGTGTGCTACTGAAGGAAGAGCCTATATGGCTTGAAGCAAGCACCTAGAGCTTGGTACTCTAGGTTGCATGATTTTCTCTATTCCCTTGGCTTTGTACTAAGTTCTTATGAACCTTCTTTATATTTCGAATGTAATGAAGGAAAGATCATCATTTTGGTTCTTTATGTTGATGACATCATTATGACAGGAAATGATGATGATGGCATAGGCAAAGTAAAAGTTGACTTATCTAGTGAGTTCAAGATGGTAGATCTAGGCTTCCTAAAGTTTATACTTGGGATAGAAGTGTCTAGAAGTAGCAATTGTACTTTCATAAGTCAATCTAAGTATGCTACTTCCATTCTTGAAAGATTTGGTATGAAAGATTGTAAGGGGATTGACACCCCTATGGAGCATGTTGTGAAAGCAACTAATGAAGGTGATGAAGCATCCTTTGAGGACATCACCCTCTTTAGGAAGCTTATAGGCTCTCTAATCTATTTAACCATCACTAGACCTGACTTAAGCTTTTGTGTAAGCAAGTTGAGTCAAAGTATGCAAGCTCCTTTAGTTCATCATTGGAAAAGTGCCAAGAGAGTACTTAGATATGTTTCTAGTACTAGATTTTTTGGCATACTTTATGAAGGAACTAACTTGCACTTGAGAGCCTACTCGGATTCAAATTTTGTAGGTGACAAGATGGATAGGAAGTCCATTAGTGCATTTGCAACATTCTTTGTGGAGGAGTGATATCTTGGCTTTCCAAAAAGCAAGATACAATCTCACTATCTTCTTGTGAAGTCGAGTACAAGGCATTGACTTCAACAACCAAAGAGCTCCTATGGCTAAGAAGACTCTTGATGGAACTACATGTGCTAGAGGCCGAGGAGATCCCTTACATATTTTGTGACAATCAAGCTTCTCAACAAATTGCTTCAAATCCTATCTTCCATGCTAGAACAAAGCATATTGAGATAGCTCACCACTTTGTGAGGGAGAAGGTACAATCCAAGGAAGTGCAACTACATCATGTACCATCATCCGAATGCATAACTGATATCTTAACCAAACCATTGTCCAAAGGTCCATTTTTTAAGTTAAGATATGCCCTTTGAATTGTAGATAGATGTACACTAGATTTGCCAAGTTAGAAGTGAGGAGGAGTGTTGAAAATTGTCACTTCTCACTTGACATTGGTTCATGTGAATATTGATAAAACATTAGAATATGTTGATGATCTGATTTCACACATGTGGAGCCTGTTCCCACATGTGAAAGGATGTACTTCTCATGTCTATATATATCCAAATTGATTTTGTATCATTCTAGTTAGTGTGAACATGAAATGACTAGTTTTTAGTCAAGTTGACTAGTCACCTACAAATTAGCTTTTCCTTGCATGTGCATGAGTAAATGCTCTCACATGGCAAGTGGATGTTCACACGTGTGTATAGAGTACTAGAAGATAAGAGTTGACCATTTTTCTTAGATCCTATTGTGTAGGGAATATTCCTATATTCTAGGAGACTAGCTTTTTGGATTTTAGTCATATTCTAGAAGGTCAACTATTGGATAAGGATCAAGGATGGATAAAATGGATAGATCTGAGTGATGTGGCACTCTTCACACGTGTGAAGGCTTGCTGGACTGTACCAAACTCATGGATGTACTTGATCCATAAAAGGATCATCATTTTGCTAAGAAGATTGATGAAACTTTTGCACTCTACACTTTTGTGAGATTTCTAGTCATTTGTCTTGTGATTTTTATGCATGATTGCTATCTAGTATCATTGTACTTGTTGTTTCAGGTGCAGGCCGTACAGTGGACAGTACTCCACACGTGTGAAGCCGCTCTCACTAAAAAATGATGTGTTGATCCATTGCTCTTGCTTAAATCCAAGTAAAGTGAATCTAGATCAAGATCTAATGTGTAGAACTTGATAGATTCATTGATTAAGCAACCAATAACTCTCTATGATTGTAAAGTACAATCATTATTGTCCTAAAAACTGTAAAATTTATCAGCCCTGGCCTTTCTAATGCCTCTGGGACTATGTCTTCGTTCCCCACTGATGATTATGAACTCCAAACCTGCAAAATACACCAAAGAAGGATTTCTTCCAGCCATTTTTGTCTATCCAAGCTTTCACCTCCCATGAAGGACTTTCTCACTTCATTGCAGAGCCTATGACAAGCTGTATCCACTGATCAGGCACGCAGGACTATCGCCGCTCTGATACTATGTCAAAAATCAGATATGCAACATCAAGCATTCACCACAAGAAGGCGGAAGAGGAACACGCACAATCACACTATCACTCTACAACATACTAAATGTAAAATGTACAAATAAACCTTGAACCCCTAATAGAGAGAGAAGATGTTGTAAAGCTACCTTTGCAAGCTTTACTTTCGGCGCCATCGGCGCCAACTATGTCCCCGGCGCCAGCAGGGCCCCTGCTGCTCCCGGCGCCAATGGCGGTGGCGCCGCTCCAGGTGCCACTGTGACCAGAATCCAGCCGGCGCCAAGTTCCTATGGCTGAAAATCTTTGATCGGTTCTAGCGGAGTCCAGAGAGATCGGATTGATGTGCAATCACCTCACACCATCTAGGCATGATTTAAGGAAGCCTGGGGATCAATAAAATCTAGAGAGAGAAAATGACTTTCTAAAAAGAGAAAATCCTAGAGAGAAAAAAACGTGCTTTACCAACTTGGGTAGCGTGCTTGGTATGAGGGGGGGTGCTGAATCACACCAATACTATAGGGGAGTGCGGGTTGCGACTCAGGGCAAGCTCCAACCAAGTCTCAGCCTCCCTTGCTGGAATGTTGTCATGGCTCTCGCCTTGGCATGCTAGCGCCCCGGAGACTAGGGTTGGTCACACAGTTGAAATGTAACCTTCTCAGATTTATCAATAAAGTGAGATTTTTCTTAAAGTGACTCTGATTACCTTTTGGATTTCAATGTTCGGTAAAAGCGCCAATTGTAAGGCCGCTTCCAAATTTTTAAGTTGGCACATAGTTGAGGGTCATATCCTGGGACGCTACCGGTATGCCGTCGGGGCCATTCGGTCATGGGGGCCAGTGGTATGCTGTCGGGACCATTTGGTCCAGGAACTGGTTGTTTCCAAATCCGTCGCGGCATGTGGTTTTGAGTGTTCCTTGCATGAACGTGAATGGGTTAAGCTCTTGGGGAACGGGCTCTAACCTGTCGGCTGAGTTGGATGGCTTGCTTGGGTGGAAGTTACCTGTTTATGGCTGTCCAGTCTGGCGTGGCGCCAGATGTTACTCATTTGTAACAAAGCTTCGAGTTGGTTAAGTTTGATGTATGTCGGGCGGCTTGCTTGGAGGGAAGTCACCCACATCGGGACCCCCGATCTGGCATGGCGCCAGGTTGGATCTCAATGTTGGTTTTCGGAACTTCAAGTTGGTTAAGTCTGATCGTTGTTGGCAAGTTAGCTGCTTGTATGTCAAGTGGGTTTGGATGGCAAGAGTTGAAGGCTAGGAAGCTAAGTCGTGGTTCCTGGCTCCCTTTGGGATGCCTGCGCTACATGTAGTATTAGAGCCGACTGGCCGGTCAGCTATGCAGATCTCACGGAAATGGCCACGGTTTGAAGTTCATGAAGACAACTGTTGTGCAAGGTGCTGCCCACATTGTAACCACAGGTGCGTCCACGGTCGGGGTGGTTGGTAGGACGGAGGCTTGATGAGTCAAAGTGCTGTCCTGGAGGTGTAAGCACGGTCAATTTCCGCGGTTCGGGCCTGGCGCCGTCTGCACGTAGGACAGATGAGACAATGTGCTGCCATTAGGTTGGTGTAAGCACGGTCTGTGCCTTGTGGGGTGCAGGGTGACATATTCTCGATAGCCACCGTTCGTTTAGCTATAAGGGCTATCGACCAATTTGGTGGGGGCGTTATCGAGGCAATGTGTTGCCTAACATTGAAAGCACGGGTGTGTCCACGATTGGGGGGTATGTTGCCGATCGTTTAGCTATAAGGGCTATTGACTAGATTTGGTGGGGGCATTACTGAGGCAATGTGCTGCCTAACGGTGAAAGCACGGGTGCGTCCACGGGGGTGGTATATTCAAGGATAGCTGCTGATCGTTTAGCTATAAGGGCTATTGACCAAAAAGTGGTGGGGCGTGACTGAGGCAATGTGCTGCTTAATGGTGAAAGCACGGATAGTTGGAGGGGTGTCCTATGTGGGTTGATTCTGTGATCGATTTGTATGGGCGCGGCTAGGCAAAGGTCCGTTGGCAAGACCATCTCAAAGGGGAACCTTGTCTTTGTTACTTGTTAGTAAACCTGCCTAAGTGTCTTACTTGTATGTATTCATGGTGAGTCTTAGTACTCGTGCTTTGCTTGGTTTGCATGATTGCTTGTGATACAAGGAGCTGATGGCTCGAGAAAGAACCTTTCTTTTGAAGGCTGATACCATCAAACAAAGAGGACTACAGAATTTGTGGGGCGGATTTGCAGTTCAAGTACTCGCACGTGAACGACAACGAAACAACTCAATGTTTGCAAAGGATGGATGGCTAGCATGTTTCTTGGATTAGTTTCATTTGCGACAACGCCCACCAGACGCAAGCAAAAAGTCAAAAAGTTGGAAAGGGCAATTTCAGGGGAGATCTTCTATGGAGCAGTTAGTCTTCATTTTGGGACGGCCACCTTCGGAACAGAAACTCACTGAGCATGGGTGATATCCAATATCAGTTGGGTTTTTCCTCAAAGGGAAAAGACTAGGATCCTCTTCAAAGATTGGCAACAAGTTGGATCGAGCCATAATCCTAGTAGATGGAAAGCAAAGTGTTGGAAAGGCTTTTTGTCCAAAGAACTCTACTCTAAGTCCAATCAGTTGATTTTATAAGTGGAGGGGAATTATCACACACACCTCTCTCTTGGGGCAAATTTTGAATGAAAGTTGATCAAAACGGGGGCAAATTCAAGGTGACCTAGCCATACTCACACGAGGAGACTGGCGAACTTTGGACCTAATAAGTTGACAGGTTTTTGTTGTGGAAAGGAAAGCTTGTTATAGGCTTTCTCTGGACCAGCAATGACTAGGAAACATATGAGTACGCCGGCTTGTGTTACGTGTAAGGCAGCTGATCAATGAAGGAACTGTGAAAGTTGAGTCTTGCATGAGAGACTTGGTATTTCGAACGGACGCTAAGGGACAGTTCGCGTTGAGATCGGACTAGTGCAAACTCTGGGTGCATGTGTCTGATTAAAAGAGAGCTACTTGAAGCCAAGCTCGATGTACACTTCTTGTTTTGACCGTGAGGCAACTGACCAGTGATGGAATTGTGAAAGTCAAGTTTTGCGCGACGGACATAGTGCTTCAAACAAACGCGAAGAGATAGTTCGGATGCCGATCAAACTGGTGCGACCCTTTGGCTTTCCACGAGGTCAATGGTTACATTTGGGCTGATTCAAAGAGCTACTTCAAGCTAAGTGAGAGGTGCATTGCAGAGTACTCAATCTTTGCCTACCTTAAAGAGCCTAGATGGAAAAGTATCAAAATCAGGCTGGGTCAAGGAGAGGAATCAAGGTGCAGAAGCAACAAGGCACGGAGTGGACCATAAAGCGGACAATCAAATGATAAATCCTTTTGGCTCAGGGAGCCTTGATACCTGTGCGGAACTGATCAAATCTGGAGCTCAGGGAGCTCAACACAAAGTGCATCAAGGACAAATCAGGAGCTCAAAGGAGTTCCAAAGTCGAAAGTCAGAAGCGACAGGGGCAAACATTTCAAAGAAAGGCCTCTGTCACCAGTTAATAAGGTTCTTGGGTTTTACGAAAGCGATATCAAATCTACGCTTTTCTCAGACAAAGATATATTTTCAAGTTATGTAATTTCTAGTACAAAGAGCTGAGCCTCCGACTTGTGCTGTGCCAACTTCAATGTTAATAAAAACTGGCCAATAAATTGAGTACTGTGCCAAGTAGCTTAAATGTATAGTTATTTTATTTGGGAGACACCTTTACTTTAATCTGACATCTGATGAGGACATCAGATTTTATAAAGGTGGGGTGGATGTTGTAAAGCTACATTTACAAGCCTTACTTCCGGCACCATCGGCGCCAACTATGTCCTCGGCGCCAGCAATGCCCCTGCTGCTCCTGGCGCCAATGGCGCCGGCGCCGCTTCCGGCGCCACTGTGACCAGAATCCAGCCGGCACCAAGTTCCTATGGCTGAAAATCTTTGATCGGTTCTAGCAGAGTCCAGAGAGCTCAGATCGATGTGCAATCACCTCACACGATCTAGGCATGATTCTTGAGCCTTGAGCACAGAACCCATTAGGGCTAGATTCATCTCTAATCTTGTAGGAGGTTTTTAATTTCTACTTGATCTTCTAAGCTCTCCCTACTCACTTGATTCGGGAGTATCTCCCTTATTAGTATCACTTGTTATTGACAAGTACCACTTAGGCACTCTCCTAGGAATCTCATTATTAACCCTGTCCTTTTCCATTGGATCTTCCATATCGACACCAACTTCTTCCTTCACTTGCACTTTAGCTCTATCGTCAAAGGGATCAATTGTCAATTTTATTTGGTCATTTTGACCCATCTCATCAAAAGTAGAATCTATGAAAATCACGAGCTTTTGTGCATCTATGTCATACATCATGTATGCCTTGGCTCTTTCATCATATCCAAGGAAAATACACTTCACAACCTTTGCATTCAACTTTCATCAGGCACATGAGCATAAGCATCACAACCAAATACTCGTAAATGAGAAATATTAGGTCTCTTTTCAGTAGAAGCTTTGTAAGGTGTCTTACCCTCCACAGACTTAGTAGGACACCGATTCAAGATATGAGTAGTTGTGTTGCATGCTTCTGTCCAAAAAGTATTTGGAAAACCCTTGCTCTTAAGCATTGCCCTAGCCATCTCCACAATGGATCTATTTTTCCATTCTAGAACTCCATTCTATTGTGGTGAATAGGGTGTAGTAGTTTGTCTCTTGATCCCCTAATCCTTGCAAAAATTTATGAACTCTGTTGAAAAATACTCACCGCCACCATCTGATCTGAGGGTCTTAATATAACAACCTGTTTGTTTTTCAACTAGATCCTTGAACTCTCTAAACTTTGCAAAAGCATCAGATTTCTTGCTCATGAAATAAATCCAAATATGTCTACTATAGTCATCAATAAATGTGATGAAATAGTAACAACCACTAATGGACCTAGTTTGCATTGGTCCACACAGATCACTATGAACAAGATCAAGAATGCTATTGGCTCTTCTTGCTCCATCTTTGGGAAATCTCTCTCTATGTTGTTTTCCCAAAATGCAACCCTCACAAATTTTTTCTTCAAAAGAGATATCAGGCAATCCAACAACTAGATTACCTCTTTTAAGGATTTGCAAGCTGTGAGCACTAATATGAACAAACCTTTGATGCCAAAGGTCACTTCGACTATCAACAGTACTTACCATAGCTTGAGTAAAAGATCTCGCATTCAATTTGTAGAGTCGATTCCCGTTGACTCTAGCTCCTATAGCAATCACTTTGTAGTGATTCTTGATGTCTTTGACAAGACATTTGTCACTGTCAAACTCAACCTTGAGTTGTTGATCAGCCATCGTCCCAACAAATAGTAGATTGTTAGCTAAGCCAGGTACATATTGCACATTGCTTATCTGTATTATCTTCTCGCTGGCTAACTTCACTGGTACCACTCCAACTCCTTTAACAGATAGCAATTTGCCATCAACTTGTCCAACTTCATCACCATTGTCAGTTTCCTTGAGTTTTGAAAACCACTCTTTTCTTGAAGTCATGTGCTTGGATGCACCACTATCAATGTACCAGGTATCCTTGGCTTCATCACTTGTCGTTAATGCTGTAATGAACAATTTTGAACTCTCACCTGTATCATCTTCATTTTGATCATCATCGTATTGATGTTGATCAGTATAATTGTCTTCATAATAATAGTCATCAAATTGATGTTGATCAGCATAATTTCCCGTTTGTCATTTGTCTTTTCTTTGTTCCATCTCCTTCTATTTCTTGAAGCATTCACGCTCCCAGTGGCCAGGTTTGTTGCAGTACCTACAATTTCCAGGTTTATTTTGCCTTGAATAGCCACGTCCTTGACCTCGGCCTTGATTCCAATTGCCTCGATTCGGACTATCATTGACTTGCTCATGAAATTGTTGAGATGATCCCCGGCTTGAGTTTCCTCCTCTCGATTGATTCCTTCCACGACCAAATCTTCCACCTCGTCCTTTAACTGCAAGAGCTTGATCATAGCTCTTGTTACGATGATTCAAGTTCTCTTGACGTTGCTCTTCTTGCAAAAGCAATCCACCTAGTTCTTCATAGGTTGGAAGATTTTCTCTTGTGGCTATACTCGTCACAAACATCTGATGTGACTCTCTCAAACTATTCAATGTCAATTGCACGATCTACTCGCTCTCCAACAGTATGTGATCGGCAATAGTTGCACCATCATCCATCCGCAATGTATGCAACTTCGTCTTCAGAAATAGTATTCGGGATGTATTTTTCGTTTCAAACAATGTCTTCAATGTATCCCACACTTCTTTTGGTCCTTCTGAATCTGAAATATAGGGAATAATTGAATCTCTAACTAATAAGTTGATGACATTCTGGCCCGCTGATCTTCTTCAATCACTGGCCTTGTCTCTTCACTTGTCACGATCTCCCATAGCTCCTTTTCCATCAAAATGTTCTTCAGTTTGAGTTTCCAAACTGCATAGTTGCCGGCACCTTTCAATTTGCTTGACTCATTGAGGACACTCTCGCTTAGAGTTGCCATTACTGGATAAATGAGTCCGGATCAGAGAAAATGGCTCGGTCTGAGCAGACAACTTGTCTCCAAATTTTATCACACCACATAACTGTATATATTTGGTTGTACACCTAATATCAGTACGACGCGCGGGTGCACGACTGCTCGAGATCCTCTTTAGCTTGCACGCGTGGATCCGATATTGGTACGAGTATGCGATATCGGTACGACGCACGGATGTACAACTGCTCAGTTTTTTTCTTACCTTTGGTGCGTTGATTGGATATGCTATATTTGTACGACGCACGGATGTACGACTGCTCAGGATTTTTCTTACCTCTGGCACGTCGATCCAATATTGGTATGGAAAAAATAAAAAAAATAAAGGGAATAAAAGAACTTTCAGAGGCAATATTCTAGAATTTCCACTTTGGCGCGGGCGGGTACGCCGCCTCCTCTTTGCAAAGATTTCAAAATGTGTAATCGTTCAAAAGATCGAGATCAGTAATGTGAAAAGTATGAAGCCTTCTAACTCTGAATGGCAGTACTAGACACTATCTACTGTGATTTGCGGTACTCCAAATAGACAAATGAGAGATTTCTTGGCAAACCTCTCACACAAATAGCACTTTCCACAACAACTCAGAAGTTTTGTAAAAATCTCCCCCACTTAACAGATTTTCAATCTGTCTTATACTGCCCTGGCCTTTCTGATGCCTTCGAGACTGTGCTTTTCACAACAACTAGGAAGTGCTGTAAAAATCTACCCACTCAACAGATTTTCAATTTGTCTGATGTTGCCCTGGCCTTTCTAATGCCTCTGGGACTATGTCTTCATTCCCCACTGATGATTCTGAGCTCCAAACCTGCAAAATACACCAAAGAAGGATTTCTTCCAGCCATTTTTGTCTCTCCAAGCTTTCACCTCCCATGAAGGACTTCATTGTAGAGCCTGTGACAAGCTGTATCCACTGATCAGGCACGCAGGACTATCGCTGCTTTGATACTATGTCAAGAATCAGATATGCAACATCAAGCATTCACCACAAGAAGGCGGAAGAAGAACACGCACAATCACACTATCACTCTACAACATACTAAATGTAAAATGTACAAATAAACCTTGAACCCCTGATAGAGAGAGAAGATGTTGTAAAGCTACCTTTACAAGCTTTACTTCCGGCGCCATCGGCGCCAGCTATGTCCCCGGCGCCAGCAGGGCCCCTGCTGCTCCCGGTGCCACTATGACCAGAATCCAGCGGGCGCCAAGTTCCTATGGCTGAAATATCTTTGATCGGTTCTAGCGGAGTCCAGAGAGCTCAGATTGATGTGCAATCACCTCACACGGTCTAGGCATGATTAAAGGAAGCCTGGGGATCATAAAATCTAGAGAGAAAAAATGACTTTTTAAAAAGAGAAAATCCTAGAGAGAGAAAAATGTGCTTTACCAGCTTGGGTAATGTGCTTGGTGTGAGGGGGGGTGCCGAATCACACCAATACTATAGGGGAGTGCGGGTTGCGACTCAAGGCGAGCTCCAACCAATTCTCAGCCTCCCTTGCTGGAATGTTGTCATGGCTCTCGCCTTGGCATGCTAGCGCCCCGGAGACTAGGGTCGGTCACACACTTGAAATGTAACCTTCTCAGGTTTATCAATGAAGTGAGATTTTTTTGAAACTGACTCTGATTATCTTCTGGGTTTCAGTGTTCGGTAAAGCGCCAATTGTAAGGCCGCTTCCAAATTTTTAAGTTGGCACATAGCTGAGGGTCGTATCCCGGGACGCCAGCGGTATGCCGTCGGGACCATTCGGTCCTGGGCGCCAGCGGTACGCTGTCGGGACCATTTGGTCCAGGAACTGGTTGTTTCCGTATCTGTCGCAACTTGTGGTTCTGAGTGTTCCTTGCATGAACGTGAATGGGTTAAGCTCTTGGGCAACGGGCTCTAACTTGTTGGCTGAGTTGGATGGCTTGCTTGGGTGGAAGTTACCTGTTTATGGCTGTCCAGTCTGGCGTGGCGCCAGGTTGGCTTCCTACGCTCGTGACGAAGCTTTCAGTTGGTTAAGTCTGATGTAAGTCAGACCGCTTGCTTGGAATGGATGTTACTCATTTTTAACGAAGCTTCGAGTTGTTTAAGTTTGATGTATGTCGGGCGGCTTGCTTGGAGGGAAGTCACCCACATCGGGACCCCCGATCTGGCATGGCGCCAAGTTGGATCTCAATGTTGGTTTTCGGAACTTCAAGTTGGTTAAGTCTGATCGTTGTTGGCAAGCTAGCTGCTTGTATGTCAAGTGGGTTTGGATGGCAAGAGTTGAAGGCTGGGAAACTAAGTCGTGGTTCCCGGCTCCCTTTGGGATGCCTGCGCTACATGTGGTATCAGATTCGACTGGCCGGTCAGCTATGCGGATCTCACGGAAATGGCCACGGTTTGGGGTTCATGAAGACAACTATTGTGCAAGGTGCTGCCCACAGTGTAACCACAGGTGCGTCCACGATCGCGGTGGTTGGAAGGACGGGGACTTGACGAGTGAAAGTGTTGTCCTTGAGTTGTAAGCACGGTCAGTTTCCACGGTTCAGGCCTGGCGCTGTCTGCACGTAGGACACATGAGGCAATGTGCTGCCATTAGGTTGGTGTAAGCACGGTTTGTGTCTTGTGGGGTGAGGGGTGACATATTCGCGATAGCCACCGTTCGTTTAGCTATAAGGACTATCGACCAAATTTGGTGGGGGCATTACTGAGGCAATGTGCTGCCTATCGGTGAAAGCACGGGTGCGTCCACGATCTGGGTGGTATGCTGTCGATCGTTTAGCTATAAGGGCTATCGACTAAATTTGGTGGAGGCGTTAATGAGGCAATGTGATGCCTAACAGTGAAAGCACAGGTGCGTCCACGGGGGTGGTATATTCAAGGATAGCTGCCATTCATTTAGCTATAAGGGCTATCGACCAAATTTGGTGGGGGCGTTACTGAGGCAATGTGCTGCCTAACGGTGAAAGCACGGGTGCATCCACAATTGGGGGGTATGCTACTGATTGTTTAGCTATAAGGGCTATCGACTAGATTTGGTGGGGGCATTACTGAGGCAATGTGCTGCCTAACGGTGAAAGCACGGGTGCGTCCACGTGGGTGGTATATTCAAGGATAGCTGCCGATCGTTTAGCTATAAGGGCTATTGACCAAAAAGTGGTGGGACGTGACTGAGGCAATGTGCTGCTTAATGGTGAAAGCACGGATAGTTGGAGGGGTGTCCTATGTGGGTTGATTCTGTGATCGATTTGTATGGGCGCGGCCAGGCAAAGGTCCGTTGGCAAGACCATCTCAAAGGGGAACCTTTTTTTTGTTACTAGTTAGTAAACCTGCCTGAGTGTCTTACTTGTATGTATTCGTGCTGAGTCTTAGTACTCGTGCTTTGCCTGGTTTGCATGATTGCTTGTGATACAAGGAGTTGATGTCTCGAGAAGGAGCCTTTCTTTTGAAGGCTGATACCATCAAACAAAGAGGACTACAGAATTTGTGGGGCGGATTTGCAGTTCAAGTACTCGCACGTGAACGACAACGAAACAACTCAATGTTTGCAAAGGATGGATGGCTAGCCTGTTTCTTGGATTAGTTTCATTTGCGACAACGCCCACCAGACGCAAGCAAAAAGTCAAAAAGTTGGAAAGGGCAACTTCAGGGGAGATCTTCTATGGAGCAGTTAGTCTTCATTTTGGGACGGCCACCTTCGGAACAGAAACTCACTGAGCATGGGTGATATCCAATATCAATTGGGTTTTTCCTCAAAGGGAAAAGACTAGGATCCTCTTCAAAGATTGGCAACAAGTTATATTGAGCCATAATCCTAGCAGATGGAAAGCAAAGTGTTGGAAAGGCTTTTTGTCCGAAGAACTCTACTCTAAGTCCGATCAATTGGTTTTATAAGTGGAGGGGAACTATCACACACACCTCTCTCTTGGGGCAAATTTTGAATGAAAGTTGATCAAAATGGGGGCAAATTCAAGGTGACCTAGCCATACTCACACGAGGAGACTGGCGAACTTTGGACCTAATAAGTGGACAAGTTTTTGTTGTGGAAAGGAAAGCTTGTTATAGGCTTTCTCTGGACCAGCAATGACTAGGAAACATATGAGTACGCCGGCTTGTATTACGTGTAAGGCAGCTGATTAATGAAGGAACTGTGAAAGTTGAGTTTTGCATGAGAGACTTGGTATTTCGAACGGACGCCAAGGGACAGTTCGCGTTGAGATCGGACTAGTGCAAACTCTGGGTTCATGTGTCTGATTAAAAGAGAGCTACTTGAAGCCAAGCTCGATGTACACTTCTTGTTTTGACCGTGAGGCAACTGACCAATGATGGAATTGTAAAAGTCAAGTTTTGCGCGACAGACATGGTGCTTTAAACAAACGCGAAGAGATAGTTCGGATGTCGATCAAACTGGTGCGACCCTTTGGCTTTCCACGAGGTCAATGGTTACATTTGGGCTGATTCAAAGAGCTACTTCAAGCTAAGTGAGAGGTGCATTGCAGAGTACTCAATCTTTGCCTACCTTAAAGAGCCTAGATGGAAAAGTATCAAGATCAGGCTAGGTCAAGGAGAGGAATCAAGGTGCAGAAGCAACAAGGCACAGAGTGGACCATAATGCGGGCAATCAAACGATAAATCCTTTTGGCTCAGGGAGCCTTGATACCTGTGTGAAACTGATCAAATCTGGAGCTCAGGGAGCTCAACACAAAGTGCATCAATGACAAATCAGGAGCTCAAAGGAGTTCCAAAGTCGAAAGTCAGAAGCGACAGGGGCGAACATTTCAAAGAAAGGCCTCTGTCACCAGTTAATAAGGTTCTTGGGTTTTACGAAAGCGATATCAAATCTACGCTTTTCCCAAACAAAGATATATTTTCAAGTTATGTAATTTTTTAGTACAAAGAGCTGAGCCTCTGACTTGTGCTGTGCCAGCTTCAATGTTAATAAAAACTGGCCAGTAAATTGAGTACTGTGCCAAGTAGCTTAAATGTATAGTTATTTTAATTGGGAGACACCTTTACTTTAATCTGACATTTGATGAGGACATCAGATTTTATAAAGGTGGGGTGGATGTTGTAAAGCTACCTTTAAAAGCTTTACTTCCGGCGCCATCGGCGCCAGCTATGTCCCCCGAGCCAGCAGCGCCCCTGCTGCTCCGCGTCGGCGTTGCTCCTGGCGCCACTATGCCCAAAATCCAGCCGGCGCCAAGTTCCTATGGCTGAAAATCTTTGATCGGTTCTAGAGGAGTCCAGAGAGCTCAGATCGATGTGCAATCACCTCACACGATCTAGGCATGATTAAAGGAAGCCTAGGGATCAATAAAATCTAGAGAGGGAAAATGACTTTCTAAAAAGAGAAAATCCTAGAGAGAGAAAAATGTGCTTTACCAGCTTGGGTAGAGTGCTTGGTATGAGGGGGGGTGCCAAATCACACCAATACTATAGGGGAGTGCAGGTTGCGACTCATGGCGAGCTCCAACCAAGTCTCAGCCTCCCTTGTTGGAATGTTGTCATGGCTCTCGCCTTGGCATGCTAGCGCTCGGAGACTAGGGTCGGTCACACACTTGAAATGTAACCTTCTCAGATTTATGAATAAATTGGGATTTTTCTTAAATTGACTCTGATTACCTTCTGGGTTTCAGTGTCCAGTAAAAGCGCCAGTTGTAAGGTCGCTTCCAAATTTTTAAGTTGGCACATAGATGAGGGTCGTATCCCAGGACGCAAAATCTATCGCGACTTGTGGTTCTGAGTGTTCCTTGCATGAACGTGAATGGGTTAAGCTCTTGGAGAACGGGCTCTAACCTGTGGGCTGAGTTGGATGGCTTGCTTGGGTGAAAGTTACTTGTTTATAGCTGTCCAGTCTGGCGTGGCGCCAAGTTGGCTTCCAGCGCTCGTGACGAAGCTTTCAGTTGGTTAAGTCTGATGTAAGTCAGATCGCTTGCTTGGAATGGATGTTACTCGTTTGTAACGAAGCTTCGAGTTGGTTAAGTTTGATGTATGTCGGGCGGCTTGCTTGGAGGGAAGTCACCCACATCGGGACCCCCGATCTGGCATGGCGCCAGGTTGGATCTCAATGTTGGTTTTCGGAAATTCAAGTTGGTCAATGAGGTTTATCATTGATTTCTAACACTCCAGTACTCGAGTTTATTAGTTACACCACGTCATTCCAGACTAGCCCAGAAACATAATTAATAAACTTTTGAGGACCCACCCAGTCACACATATTGTGACATTTGGAGCTATTGCATGGGTTAGGACAACTATTGGCATGGTGTAGAGTATCAATAGTAATGAACTACATGTATGGAAATGTTATATGCTTGCATGGACACATGCATAGGTAAGGCAAGCGCTATTTCCTCTTGGTGAAACTCGCCCTACTCCCAGTTTCATTGTGAGTTTTCATTGCCAGGTTACTCTCTCTACACCTGCATCCTATTCCCTAGCACGGGGGAGATGCTATTAGAGATTGATTAGTAGCATCTGCATGGTTGGGTGGTTTGGCTCCACAATGATTCATTTGTGTGTGTCTTGTAAGCAGGGTTTTGGAGGTGCTTCTCCTACACTAGAGGCTTGAATTTTTTTTTTATCTAGATTAACAAGAAAATAGCCTAGAAAAAATCCCAAATTTTAAATTTTATAGATTTCATGGCTCATAGTAAAGAGCAACAAATATGACTAGTTTGTGCTACTATTTTATATGTAAATGAATTTGATCTACAATGAAATTATATTATCTTTTTGTTTAATCATTTCTACATAGACACACATGTACCTAATTGTTGTGGTTTTCAATCATAAGTTATGCTTCCAACTTTGTTGATTCAGACAATACATTTAAGCACTTAAAAGAAGAACTTTCAAATGCCCATATATACTTCAATAGAACTCCAAATGGATTTATTTAATTGGCATATTGTTGTGGTCGTAAAATAAATGATTAGAGTTTACAATTATAACAAAAAAATGTAGTAAAAAACATGGCATTACACACTCACACTTGAAACTATCAATTTTGGACATTACCCCCACATCTTTGACACATAATTTCTTCATTGCAATCTGCTCAAAAGTAGTGGCTCAAATTTTAATCAATAAATATACATATGAAGAAAATGTATGTGAAAGGATTTGCGGAATTTGTTATGGTTAGCGGGATATGGATTTTTGAATAAGTGCTTGAAAATGCACACTTTTGTGCACATTTTGAATAAGTGTAAACCCAATATTTGTGGATAGATGTGTGCTTTCACTGATTGTAAAAACAAGAGGTTCTCCAATAGACAATATCATATGAACACTACATAAATGACATACTTGTTAATCTTTTGTTCCAACCACTATAGAATGCTTTAGAATGTTCATGCATGACATTGACGTTAATGTTGACTTTTGCAATAGCTCCATTCACCATCATGAACACATAGTATGCCTTTGCAAGGTAAGACCAAAACTAGTCAAAATGATTGTGATATTAGGTAATGGGAATAGATTGGCTATGATTGACATAATGCCCTAAAAACTTTGGCATGCATAAAGGTGTTTTCACACTTTAGTTTCATGTGAATGTCTCAAATCCACAATTTAAAATGGAGTTCTCCTAATGGTCATTCAAAAAGATAAAGACCTTCCTCCATTTCACACTAACTTTGAATTGCCACCATGTGACATGAGGTGGCACATGGGCTTCTTGCCATGTAGGGGCAATGAAAATGGCTTTTAGGACCTGGGATGTAAGACCATGGATTTTAGACCTAGGGCTTGCAAGGGGCAACATAAAGAAAATGGATCATGGCATGGTAGGGATTTAAAACTGGCAATCAACTTGCATCACTAGGCTTAATTATTTCCAACCACCTGTGAAACTGGGGTAGTTAATGTGAAACATGGGTGGTCAGTTGAGGATCATCTCACTTGCTAAGGTTTCCTTAACTTAGTGACAAGAGAAAGGAGAAGATCGTCTCATTTGCCAAAGTTCCATTAAGTTAGTGGCAAGAGAAAGGGAGAGTGAAGGGAGTTGGCACTAGTGTGAAATCACCCTTATTCCTGCTTGTAACAAGGTGTAGAAGATATTGATTTTTGGATCTTGTCCTTGATGCTGGGCATGGAAGGCGGCCAAGTGTGAGCTGGGTGAGTGAATTATCACGATAAAAGCTGCACGATCCCAGATGCTCAACTCTTATTTTTTTGGGTTATTCCCGAGTCAATCGTTCATGATTGTATAGTAATGTATTGTATTGCAGTTGCTATTTTGGAGATAGAGTATAAAGAAGGCAGCATCACTGTTGCGTGCAAGCCTGTCTGCCAGCTCTCATGAACAGCTTCTCCTTCATTTTCTTCCCAGATCAACAAACAAATGCAAGCTCTCTCTCTCTCTCTCTCTCTCTCTCTCTCTCTTTCGTAGTTGGGTTGTTTTGCAGCAATTCGACTGATGATGTTCTAACGTTTGTTGAATTTTGCTTTGGCAGCACAGTTTAGTGGAAGGCTGATCGCTTGTTGATTCGCTATGGCACTCGGTCGTGTGGGATACGCTACCATAGTGTATACCGTTCCTGGACTTATTGCTTTTTCATTGGCAATTGTGGCCGAGAACAAAGTGGTATAGTTCTTTCACTGGTTATTGCTACATCCATGATCATGAGTTAAGAAACTGTCAAAATTTAGGTGCTTCCATACATACACGCACACGCACACGCACACACAGTACACAAATTAATGGCAATCTTTCTAAAGCAGGAGATGGAAAATTATGGGTGACATATTTCTAAACTACAAGATAGATAGTTTCAGGGTTGTGAAATTGTGATGCGCTACTGTTTCTGATTAACATGAAGACTTTGAAATTTGATGTTTCTTATGGCATCCTTATAGCCCGGAGATGCTGCGATCCAAATGGAGCAGTCTAATGGTGCAACTACTTGTCATTATCCTCACGATTCTTCAATAGCTTTGGGCATCCTGTCCGTTATATTTCTGTTCGTGTCCTCGTCGTTGGCTATCGTGTCACTCTTCTTCCCCTATCATGGCAAACCGGTCCCGATTGCAAAGCTTTCGAGAAGCGTAATGTTTGTCATCTTCTTCCTGCTGTCCTTGTAAGTTTAGTTTGAACCTGACAAATGCAGATATAATTATTACTAGTTGATCTGTTTTCAGTGCTGAAAATTTCCGAAACCCATATTATAGGGCAAAGGAATTGGTGCTATTTTAAAAGGTCTAACGTCTATTAAAGGTAACAGTGGTGATCACAATTCTCCGAATTTTTTAATGTGGAAGTTGAAACTGCCAAGGCTTAAGCTCATGCTATAAAAACTATTGTGCAATAAAGCTCAGCCCTAGCAATGACTGGTTCTTCTGCACTCCTGTTGGTGACTGCTTGTGTCACTGTAATTATGCATGCTGCAGGGCTCTTTTCTTCACATCTGAAGGACTTTTGATGTGGGCTACAATCACTGAAAGCAATCACCGCAAGTATAACACTCATTATCAACCCTTAGACGCCTGCCCAACTGTCAAAACTGGGCTACTTGGTGGTGCCGGATTCTTGGCTCTGGATACCACTCTTTTCTGGTTGATTTGTATGATGCTGGTTGTGAACGCCAGAGTCGAACATTATGAAGTAGCCGAATTAGCTTCTGAAAATGAGAAGGGTTCGTATGCACAGGTGACCAATGAGTATGAACCAGCTATGGCCGGTCATGTTGCTCCCAAAGTTTGAATGAGCCAGGGCAATTCATCATTCTGAGCTTCCCAGCTGCTGAAACAATACTTATGTCTCCTTTTATTGTTCTCCCCGGGCTCAGAATTCACAATGGCAAAAGCTACATCGACCCCACCATTTACTATTATTAATATCATCCTCTCCCGATCAACCAAAAACTAGTCCAAACTGTACATTCTCGTGTGTTCTGTGGTATTAGTTCACATTAATAGAAGGGATATGGAGGACTACAACAGCTACTTTCATCAGTCAATTTTCCTCGCCGATGTGAAAGCTTGGTGAAGAAAGATATAAAACAAGGGAAGGCCTTGCAGCTCCTGCTGGAATCAGGCAAGGCCTCTTGTTTGCAAGTAATGCTTTGTCTCTTTCCTTTCCTCTTGTCTGTATTCTACGCTTCTATTTACATCACATGGCATTGTGATCCTTGTGTGCATGAAAAGCTCCAACAACGATCCCAAGTATTTTGTTCTACTTATTCTGGAAATCTGCATTGCTTTTAGCGTAAGCAGTTCTTCTCACTCTATGGTTTGAATTATATACATATAAGACCTGAATCAAGAGCCACAAAAAAGGCTGTCTGTTCTTGAGAATTACCCACCAACATCTTGGGTGCTGTAATGCAAGCTGCTCGTTTTTTCAATTTGAACTAAAGGAAGTATCTTTTATTCAAAAACTTTTGATTTTTCAATCATTGCGAAGCTATGTCAAATATCAAAGGAACCAAAGTGATAGGTCCAAAGCTCTTCCTAAGATACTTCTCAAACTTCAATCACAAGGATAAAACCTAAGCTAGCATTACTATAGGAATCAAGGTTAAGGGAAAAGTGTGTGAACATCCAAGCAATCTTCTAGAGAGTGTATTGGGCTCTATGATAAATGGATCAATTGAAACAAGCACAACTTTTATCGATTGTGAAAAATCATTTTGGTCATGTGATTATGGAATTAGATAACATTTCAATGGGCATGTAATTTTTTGACTATGGACTTTTATGGCTTACCTTGGGAGTAACTTTATCATGGGACTTTTCATGGGTGACATGGAATGCCAATTCAAGTCAAAATTTGTGAAAAAATCCTTTACTTCTAGGCAATTTTGCAAAAGGACACACATTATAGTGGCATCTATGATTTTGACTCTTTTTCATGATGAACAAGTTTATCTATAATGCTCTCATTCATAGGAACGATGGGAGTAGAACCACCCCTGGTAACAAAGTTCTAAGTTCCAACTCACAACTTATCGTACAACAACAAGTTTACTCAATAATAAGTTAAAAATAGGTCTTTCTAACACAAGTCTCTCCATTGCAAAGATGCTAAATTCAATTGCAATTATAGCTTTATATGTAGATGACTTGATTTTGTCTTTGTGGTAGTTTAAAATTAATGGATGACAAAAAGGGCACAACTTTAGAGCACATTGAAAATAAAAGACATAGGTAGTGTTTACTTTCTGTGGCCCTATAGATACCTACAACATGGATGGTCACATTCTTTAAACTCAAAAAGTACAGAGAGGATATGATGAAGAGATATATGACATGCATGAAAGAGAACATCCAATCCCTCAACATAAGCCTTGCAGATTCCAATTACACTTACGTTGTGAGCATGCAAAGAAGATCACGTATTTTTTACAAGGTGTCAAACAATTGTAAACTCAAGATGGAAAATATTGACATGTGATACGAGTGGCACAGTCATGTTTTCAAGGAAAAAGACATCCACCAAATAAGACTCTTTACATGCAACAAACACATCGCATTGGGATAGAGAATCGGCGTATGAATCTACGTTGTACTTCATCTTGTACAATCATGGACAAATATAATCTCACTAGGTTGCAACACTCTAAGGTTGGAAAAACATTTCATGTATCTTATAGGCGATATGTTATGTGGGTGGTGGTGGTGGTGGTGGTGGTGTTGTGTATTGTGTTGAGGGGATGTACTTTCTTCTTCATGATGATCTCGTATAGATGACAGTGCACTAATCACTTAGTATTATTCTCAAAATTGCAAGGATTAACTCAAGTCGTACTTGAGTAGGTGTGATAGTTTACCACTTTACAATGTTTTGAAATCTTATTCCTTTGGAATGAAATAATCATGTGATTGATTTGTATAGTTGAACGTGTAAGAAATATTTTTCTTGTTGTGAAGGTGCTACAATCAATGTGTCATTTGTAGCACTATTTATTGGAGTTAATCTTCACTCCTACTCATCTAAACTCTTTTTCTGAGCACTACGATATTCTCTCTCTACAACAATAGCAGTCTTACTCGCATAAGTCGAACAGTCTGTACATATAACTACTTGAAGTAGAGCGAGATCGACTCGACTTCACCGACTCAACCGAAGTCTATTGACGACTTCGACAATATCTTCTCAAGGGCAAACAATTCACTCGAAGCATTCGACACCTTCGACAATTGTCGACTATCACTAGTCAAAATGGAGCTCGTCGTTTGCCCTGTACACTGCAGACTACGTCACCGTTCACTGTGCAGTAACTGCATCCCTTCATGACTGTTAATCCACATAGTTGTAAACTTCACGACCATTACAACTGATGTGTATATACATACAATAAATCATATCAGGGAGGAAGAGTCAATAATTAGTGGTAGCGTAAATCAGAGTTCCTCGATGAACTCCCTTGTATCAGACTATCTGATTCCATAGGATCAGAGATTTTAGACAGAGTGAAGGTAATTCAAGAAGTAGAGATAGTATTCAATCTGTAACTAGCATAGTAAGATCACAGCACATTATGCGTTACTACTATGAACCATTCTCAGGCACAGGATCATGATCTGATAGTTGTATTCACAACAGTTTAATACAGGTTCTCTATTTTCTTATGTGTGTTCCACTATCGAATGTCTTCTGATAATTTCTCTCTCGTGTACTGATACTCGTCCCACGACTCATTTGGAATATCTCATTCAAAGGAAGCATGGTTGTCTTAGATGCCTAACTGTTTCGCTCCCTTCATGGTTGTCTTCGACAGCTACAAGGATATTCCTTTGTTCGATCTAAGTAATAGTCTAAATCAGCATATTGGTAAAGATCCTATCATAATTTAATGTCGAGTTTTTCCCTTGACTGAATATCGCATTTAGCGAGGGTGGTATCAGAGTTGATCTATAGTATATTCAAATACAATCATTTCGCTTCATATAAACCCAACAGAGTGGTACAGAGCCATAGGTCCAAACTGTTATAGTATTCAAAATTATTTTACAATTTCTTAGATCATTCATCATGGAAGGTACATCTTCATAAATCCGCTTGATCAATAAGTTTCGATGGAGATGATTTCCACATGTGGAAATTCAAAATGAAGATGATATTCATTGAGAAAGAAATTTGGGGATACGTCAACGGTTCAATAGCCAAGTCGATTGAACCTAACATGTTGACCACTTGGGAAGCTAGGGATGGAAAAGCTCTTGCCATTGTATCTCTGAATTTTAAAGATTCACAAATAGCTCATGTAGCAAATTGTTCCAGCTCCAAAGAAGCATGAGACATTCTTTCCAGTCTATATGAAATAATAGATGTATCATCTCATCTCTTCTTGAGAAGGAAGTTCTTGTCGCTCAAGATGAGTGAAGGAACATCAATCACTGATCATCTGAATTAATTCAAACAACTTCTCAATCAACTAGCTGCAATAGGTTCGCCAGTATCGGATGAAGATGCTAACATATTTCTTCTATCTAGTCTTCCTCTCTCTTACGACAACTTAGTATTGCTCTTAAGCAATGCTCCTGACCTGTCTCTACAAAAGTTGACAACAAGTTTATTGCAGGAAAAAGTAACAAGGAAAAGCTTATCCACATCAAATACAAAGGCAGTCGCCCTCTATTCAAACAAGCAACAGTTCCCGAAGAAGAGATCTTTGAAGGACAAGAAGACCAAAGCTTAGCAGATTGATTCAGACCAGCAATCACAACAGCACAATAGACATCAACAAAAGCCTAAAACTAGATTCTTTTGCAAGTATTGCAAGAGAACCAATCATGACATCAAGGACTGTCGAGCTCTCAAGCACAATGAAGCAAAGAAAAAGATGCAATAGGATGGAGGAACTGATTCTGCCAGTACCTCTCATGAAGACCCAACACTGCTAATGGTACAAGATGATCAACAATATAGAGATGCCTAGATATGGTATCTCGATTCTGGTTGTTCTCAACACATGATTCCATGTAAGTTCCTATTCGAAAAAACTCACGCTAGCAAATTTGAAGTATATTTACTTCTCCAGTACACATCAAATCGAAGGCCAAGGTTCCATATGTCTTCATCTTCCAAATGGTAATTCAACATTGCTTAAGAACATATTTCATGTACCTAAGCTGACAAAGAATTTACTTTCTATCAACAAACTCACAGATTAGGGCTGCAAAGCCTTGTTCAATTCAAAGCAATGTACTATTTCGGATAAAGATCAAAATGAAATCCTCTTTGCTAAAAGAGAAGATAACTTGTACATTTTGAGTCGGCTAAAAGCATGGTTTGGTGGTACAACATGCACTTTGAAGGACACTACCTTTTTTGGATAGAAATGCACTTTTGTATTATTATACACTATTTTCAGCTAATACCTTTGACTTGCTATAACGTTTTAACCGTACCTTGAAAGTATGTCATCTAACATATCATTGGAAAGCACTTGTTGAGAGCTTTCTAACGCACCAAACTCCGCTTAAATTGGACTTACCACTAAAAAGTTATGTCATTTTTAATGTGGACTTAAAAAATTATGATTAATAAAATCCCCATACTTTTTACTTGCCAAAAGTTTTTTAACCATAGCTCAGAAGTATGTGATCTAATACATCATTGGAAAGTGCTCGTCAAGCTCTTTTTAACACACTAAACTTCACTAAAATTGGACTTACCACTAAAAAGTTATGTCATTTTTATTCTGGACTCAAAACAATTATGAGTAATAAAATCCCCAAAAAGTGAAATGTACTACCAAAAGGTACAATGAAAAATGGGTTCTTTTTTTGTACCACCAAACCATGCTTTTAGCTTGTCACGAGTATGCACTTTCTACCAATGTGAGTACTTCAAATGCCTAATTATGGCATCAAAGATTAGGACACTTAAACATGAGATCTATCTTGTACATGCATCATAAAAATACGGTTAAGGACTTAAATATTGATGTTGCCTCCACTGACATTCAATATGTCTGTGAGATGTGCCTACTAGGCAAACAACCTAGATCAAGATTCCCAAAGGGACAGGCCACTAGAGCTAAGTCCATTTTAGGATTGATACATAGTGATCTGTGCGGTCCTATGAGTACTCCCTCTCTGGGTTTAGTAGTATATTTTTATCACTTTTATCGATGACTATTCAAGATTCACCAACATTATGTTCATCAAGAACAAGTATGAGACATTCAACTGTTTCAAAGGATTCAAGCAGTTTGTTGAGACATAAACTCGTCAAAAACTCAAGACCCTATGAACAGGTAGTGTGGGAGAGTATCTGTCAGAAATGTCCAACTACTTATCATCATGTGACATTCATCTCAATTGATCACCAACTATACACCATAGCAGAATGGAGTAGCCAAGAGGAAGAACCGAATACTACTCAATGCTCAACTACCCAATAATTTTTGGGCTGAAGCAATTTCAACAGCTTGCTATCTACAAAATTATTCAAGCACTAAAGCAGTCAACTCAAAGACTCCATTCGAAGCCTTTCATGGATACAAACCCAGTTTGAAGCACCTCCGAGTGCTGGGTTGTCTTTTCTACGTGCATATTCCATCTGATCTAAGAAAGAAGCTCGATCTTGTCAGTTGTAAAAGCATCTTTGTCGGATACTCAACATCACACAAAGCCTATCGAATCTATGATGTCATCCAAAAGATGCTAAAGTTTCATAAAGATCTTGGCCATGGAAGTTATGCACATCTAGATTGAAAAAATGATAGAAATTGTGATGTTAAGCATACTAAACATCAACTAAACATCAAAATCTGATCATAAGCTTCCACAAACAGAAACTTGCTGTCCCTGTCCGTACTTCAGAGCCTACAACCTGCATTTCACACGTGTGAAGCCATAGCAACAAAGAAATCACAATTCTAGTGGCTAGAATGCAAGATATGAACAAAAAAGTGAGAGAGAAGAAGATGGATCTTCAAAGAGCATAACATTCATTCAATAGAATGAAAATGAGATGTGTACATACTCGTGGAGATGGCTATTTATAGCAGCCATAGTGCCTCTTGGCCACTTGTCTTATGATAGGCTAAAATTGGGGTCCAATAGGATTCACCCATATACCTAGAAATTTGGTCAAATAGGAATGCACCAAATTATGAGCCAATAGAAGAGCTCCACACTCGACCTCCTCTAATTAATGTGACCTCAAAAGTAGTGTACACATACTTTGGGCCTCTACATACATGTATGAACCTATCTCTAACTTTTATTTGGCCATAGGCCTACAAAATCTCAAGTTAGGAAAATACTACTAGTTGACAATTTTTCACACTCCCTCTTCAACTAGTTTTAGCATAGATTTAGAAAGTACACCAAGACTTGTTCTATGCTTGAAAAATAAGTCCTTTCCCAATGCTTTGGTAAAGATATCAGCCACACATTCCTTTGATGGGACATGTTCAAGCTTGATCTCTTTTGCCAACACTTGTTCTCTCACAAAATGGTAAGCCACCTCGATATGTTTGCTCCTTGCATGGAAAACCGGATTGCTTGCTAGACTTTGGGCTGAAAGGTTGTCACAAAAGATGATTGGACTCTCTGAAAAATCCAGCAAATGAAGCTCCATAATCATCCTCTTGATCCACACCATCTCCTTTGTGCATGATGTCAAAGCTTTGTACTCGGCCTCACTAGAAGAAAGTGATATAGTTGCTTGTTTCTTCGACATCCATGAGATAGCTCCATCACCTATGAAAATAGCATGTGCATTTATGGATTTTCTATCCATAAGGTCTCCTGCAAAATCTGAATCTGAAAAACCAAATAAGTTAGGTGATGAGCCTCTATAAACAATGCCAAAATCTTTTGTTCCCGAGATGTATCTCAAGATCCTCTTTCCTAGTTTCCAATGTTCTATGCTAGGATCTTGCATGAATTGGCTTAATCTACCAACACAATAAGATAAATCAGGTCTTGTGATGGTTAGATATATAAGAGAACCTATTAGCTTCCTATAGAGAGTAATGTCCTCGAAGGATCTTTCATTACCTCTTATAGTTAGCTTTACATGTGATTCCATAGGTGTATCAATAGGATTTGCATCTACCATATGAAATCTATTGAGAATAGAAATAGCATACTTCTCTTGTGAAATAAAAGTGATTTGAGAAGTTCTAATTACTTCTATTCCTAAGATATAGCTCAAAAGACCAAGATCATGCACTTCAAATTCCTTTTTTAGTGCTTTCTTGATATCTTCTATATCTTCCTTGTTCCCTCCACTTAAAATAATGTCATCCACATAAATTAGAAGGATTGTAACATCATTAGCACTAATTCTAAAGTAAAGTGAATGATCATACTCACTCATAGTGAAGTTTTGAGAAAGTAGAAAAGAGTTAAGCCTAGCATACCAACTCCTTGGTGCTTGCTTAAGACCATACAAACTTTTTTGTAGAAAACACACATGATTAGGCTTGCTATGAGAAACATAGCTCTCGGGTTGCTCCATGTAGACTTCCTCTTCAAGATCACCATTCAAGAAAGCATTAGAAATGTCTAATTGCCAAAGATCCCATCCATAAAGAGTTGCAAGGGAAATAATTACTCTTATGCTCACCATCTTTGCCACGGGTGCAAAGGTTTCCTCATAGTCAATGCCATGCTCTTGAGCATAACCTTTAGCCACCAACCTTGCCTTGAACTTGTTGATAGATCCATCTTGATTTGTCTTTACCTTGAAGATCCATTTGCATCCAATTGCACTTTTGCCCTTTGGAAGCTCCACCAATCTCCATGTGTTGTTCTTCATAAGTGCTTCAAACTCAAGATCCATTGCTTGGATCCATTCCTCTTTTTGCCTTGCTTCATCTACACATGAAGGTACATCAAAAGAAGTTAGGAAAGCATAGTTGGATCCATCCACCACTTGCTTACCTTTGCCATCATAAGTGAGCCTTGAGGGTTTCACTTTATGCCTTGGAGTTCTCCTTGGAATTTGACTTGAAGAGGCTTCTTCAACATCCACATCCAATGTGTCATCAACTCCATTGTCATCAAGCACATTAGTTGCAACAACACCATCATCACTTGAAACAACTTTTGGAATGTTACTTTCATCAAAAATGACATCCCTACTTGTGAACACTTTCTTGATTGAAGGAACATAAATCCTATATGCTTTGCTTACTTCACTATAACCAACAAAAATGCCCTTTCTTGAAGATGGATCCTCCTTAGTTCTATCATCAAGAGTAATGTTGAAGTAGCAAATGCATCCAAAAGTTCTTAGAAACTTGACATTAGGCTTCGTACCAAACAAAGCTTCAAAAGGGGTTTTTCCTTCCAATACAACACTTGGCCATCTATTGCAAAGGAAATTTGCACACAACAAAGCATCACTCCAAAAAGGTTTAGGAAGATTAGCATTCAATCTCATTGCCTTTGCACTCTCACACAAGGTTCTATTCTTCCTCTCGGCCACTCCATTTTGTTGTGGTGTTCTTGGACATGTGTACTCCCTCTTGATCCCATGCTCATCACAAAAGGCTTTGAATTTGTTAGAAATGTATTCACCACCATTGTCGCTCCTCAAGCATTTGATTTTGGTTGTAAATTGAGTCTCAATAGCAACTTTGAACTTGACAAACACATCAAACACCTCATCCTTGCTCTTTAGTAGATAAACCCAACAAAATCTACTAAAATCATCAATGAAAGTTACATACATCTTAGCACCTCCATTGCTAATTGTAGTAACACCATGAATATCCGAATGCAAGAGAGAAAAAGGCATCTTAGATCTAGATATAGATCTAGTATATGGCAATCTATGTGATTTAGACAAAGCACATTCTTCACAAACATGATTCAAGCAAGTAAGAGACTTGGGAAGTCCCCTTACTACCTCCTTTTTGGCTATTTCCTCCAAGGCCTTGTAGTTGAGATGTCCCATCCTTTTATGCCATACCTCTTGAATTGACATTTGTTCATTTGCCATGCATCCAACTTGGTTAGCAACAACACATGCATCAAGCTTGAACAATTTCCCTTGCCTTTTCCCTTTTGCAATGATACTACACCCCTTTTTGATCAAGCAAGCATCACCATCAAACTCAACTTTGAATCCTTTGTCAAGCATTTGGCTTACACTAAGTAAGTTCTTGGTAATGGATGGAATGAGCAAAACATCTTTCAATTCTATATTCCTATTTGTAGAAAGTGAAATAGGAATTGTGCCAATCCCCTTGATTGCACACTCACCATCATTTGCGGTATAGATTACCTTCCTATCACCATCAAATGCCATTAAAGATGAAAAATACTCTTTATGATATGTCATATGAGAAGTGGCTCCACTATCAATCCACCAAGGATCAATGTCTCCATGATTAGCCAACAAGCAAGATGACATAACAAAAGCATCATTTGAAAGAAGCTCATCCCCACCCTCATCAATAGTTAGATTGGTTTGCTTTTCCCCTTGATCCCTCTTTTTCTTAAAACAATCACTAGCAAAATGCCCTTTGACTCCACAATAGAAACATTTTAGCTTAGATCTATCCTTCTTTTTGCCAAAAGTAGAGTGCTCACCTTGGTCTTGCCCTTTAGACCAATTGCTTTTACCTTTGCCCTTGAACTTGCCTTTAGAGAACATTGCCTCCTCTTCTCCTCCTTGAGATGTAGAAGATGCTCCCACTCTTGTTTGCAACCTGAATTCTTCAGCCAACAAGACCTCTTGCAAGTCTCCAACACTTGGTAAACATTTTTGGATAGCATAACTTTGAACAAGATTAGCATGATCATCCAACAAGCCATTGAGAATCACTTGAACAAGCTCCTCATTATTTATGCCATCATTAATGCATGCTAACTCATCATTCAATGCTTTAACTCTCAAAACAAAAGCATGTCCATTCTCACTCTTCTTTTGCATACAAGAAAAGATTTGCCTTCTTAAAGTCAACACTCTAGAAGTAGACTTGGATTCATAAACCTTCTTCAAGGCTTCCCAAGCTTCACTAGATGATGTGCACTTACCAACCTCTTTGATAAGCTCATTTGTCACATTCATCTTGATCATGTGAAGGGCTTTCTTTGCCCTCTTGTCATACCTCAATTGTTCTTGAGGTGCCAAAGGTCTCTCCTCCACACCTACAACAATATCCATCAACTCATTCATCTCAAGCAAAGACTCCATCCTTACTTTCCAAGTAGAATAGTTGAGGGAGGTAAGCCTATCATTGCTTTCCAACATGTAGCCTCCATTTGTAGCCATGTTGCAATGATTGATCTCTGATCTTTGACCTGTTCCAATGCACTAAGCACTCTCTTGAATCAACAAATGAACCACAAGAAGAAATCACAAAGATTTGGAACCTAAAACCTTACTTTTTCTCTCTTTTCCTCACTTTTTTCTCAATTTTAGCCACTAGTTTTATGATTTCTTGATCAAACCAAGACCAAACCTCAATATACTTGCTTTTCCCTCACTCCTAAGATTGAAATACACTCTTGAATCATTCAGCAAACTGAAAATCAGAGGGTTACATCAATTTTGAAGTTTTTGACATGAAGAAGCAAGAAATTGAATCAAAAAACTATATGCTAGAATGGAAAACTAATAGGATCTTGTTGGATCTTGCATCTCCCTCTTTCCAAAACAATTTTTGTCTCCTTATTCTGATAAGTATAGAGGGAATTCGCCCTACTTCAATTGAAATGCATACAAATGATGTTTTGATCACAAAGATCCAATTTCTACACATAAATCAACAAGATTTTTAGCTAGAAACTTGATTGGAATGCTACAAAAGCAAACTCGCCCACAAATCTCTTCTAAATCTGGCAAAACCTGCACATTTGGCCGCCTAATGCTCTGATACCATGTGAAAAACTCAGATCCAAAAGATGCTAAAGTTTCATAAAGATCTTGGCCATGGAAGTTATGCACATCTAGATTGAAAAAATGATAGAAATTGTGATGTTAAGCATACTAAACATCAACTAAACATCAAAATCTGATCATAAGCTTCCACAAACAGAAACTTGCTGTCCCTGTCCGTACTTCAGAGCCTACAACCTGCATTTCACACGTGTGAAGCCATAGCAACAAAGAAATCACAATTCTAGTGGCTAGAATGCAAGATATGAACAAAAAAGTGAGAGAGAAGAAGATGGATCTTCAAAGAGCATAACATTCATTCAATAGAATGAAAATGAGATGTGTACATACTCGTGGAGATGGCTATTTATAGCAGCCATAGTGCCTCTTGGCCACTTGTCTTATGATAGGCTAAAATTGGGGTCCAATAGGATTCACCCATATACCTAGAAATTTGGTCAAATAGGAATGCACCAAATTATGAGCCAATAGAAGAGCTCCACACTCGACCTCCTCTAATTAATGTGACCTCAAAAGTAGTGTACACATACTTTGGGCCTCTACATACATGTATGAACCTATCTCTAACTTTTATTTGGCCATAGGCCTACAAAATCTCAAGTTAGGAAAATACTACTAGTTGACAATTTTTCACACTCCAAATCCAAAACTCAGATCCAAAAGATGCTAAAGTTTCATAAAGATCTTGGCCATGGAAGTTATGCACATCTAGATTGAAAAAATGATAGAAATTGTGATGTTAAGCATACTAAACATCAACTAAACATCAAAATCTGATCATAAGCTTCCACAAACAGAAACTTGCTGTCCCTGTCCGTACTTCAGAGCCTACAACCTGCATTTCACACGTGTGAAGCCATAGCAACAAAGAAATCACAATTCTAGTGGCTAGAATGCAAGATATGAACAAAAAAGTGAGAGAGAAGAAGATGGATCTTCAAAGAGCATAACATTCATTCAATAGAATGAAAATGAGATGTGTACATACTCGTGGAGATGGCTATTTATAGCAGCCATAGTGCCTCTTGGCCACTTGTCTTATGATAGGCTAAAATTGGGGTCCAATAGGATTCACCCATATACCTAGAAATTTGGTCAAATAGGAATGCACCAAATTATGAGCCAATAGAAGAGCTCCACACTCGACCTCCTCTAATTAATGTGACCTCAAAAGTAGTGTACACATACTTTGGGCCTCTACATACATGTATGAACCTATCTCTAACTTTTATTTGGCCATAGGCCTACAAAATCTCAAGTTAGGAAAATACTACTAGTTGACAATTTTTCACACTCCCTCTTCAACTAGTTTTAGCATAGATTTAGAAAGTACACCAAGACTTGTTCTATGCTTGAAAAATAAGTCCTTTCCCAATGCTTTGGTAAAGATATCAGCCACACATTCCTTTGATGGGACATGTTCAAGCTTGATCTCTTTTGCCAACACTTGTTCTCTCACAAAATGGTAAGCCACCTCGATATGTTTGCTCCTTGCATGGAAAACCGGATTGCTTGCTAGACTTTGGGCTGAAAGGTTGTCACAAAAGATGATTGGACTCTCTGAAAAATCCAGCAAATGAAGCTCCATAATCATCCTCTTGATCCACACCATCTCCTTTGTGCATGATGTCAAAGCTTTGTACTCGGCCTCACTAGAAGAAAGTGATATAGTTGCTTGTTTCTTCGACATCCATGAGATAGCTCCATCACCTATGAAAATAGCATGTGCATTTATGGATTTTCTATCCATAAGGTCTCCTGCAAAATCTGAATCTGAAAAACCAAATAAGTTAGGTGATGAGCCTCTATAAACAATGCCAAAATCTTTTGTTCCCGAGATGTATCTCAAGATCCTCTTTCCTAGTTTCCAATGTTCTATGCTAGGATCTTGCATGAATTGGCTTAATCTACCAACACAATAAGATAAATCAGGTCTTGTGATGGTTAGATATATAAGAGAACCTATTAGCTTCCTATAGAGAGTAATGTCCTCGAAGGATCTTTCATTACCTCTTATAGTTAGCTTTACATGTGATTCCATAGGTGTATCAATAGGATTTGCATCTACCATATGAAATCTATTGAGAATAGAAATAGCATACTTCTCTTGTGAAATAAAAGTGATTTGAGAAGTTCTAATTACTTCTATTCCTAAGATATAGCTCAAAAGACCAAGATCATGCACTTCAAATTCCTTTTTTAGTGCTTTCTTGATATCTTCTATATCTTCCTTGTTCCCTCCACTTAAAATAATGTCATCCACATAAATTAGAAGGATTGTAACATCATTAGCACTAATTCTAAAGTAAAGTGAATGATCATACTCACTCATAGTGAAGTTTTGAGAAAGTAGAAAAGAGTTAAGCCTAGCATACCAACTCCTTGGTGCTTGCTTAAGACCATACAAACTTTTTTGTAGAAAACACACATGATTAGGCTTGCTATGAGAAACATAGCTCTCGGGTTGCTCCATGTAGACTTCCTCTTCAAGATCACCATTCAAGAAAGCATTAGAAATGTCTAATTGCCAAAGATCCCATCCATAAAGAGTTGCAAGGGAAATAATTACTCTTATGCTCACCATCTTTGCCACGGGTGCAAAGGTTTCCTCATAGTCAATGCCATGCTCTTGAGCATAACCTTTAGCCACCAACCTTGCCTTGAACTTGTTGATAGATCCATCTTGATTTGTCTTTACCTTGAAGATCCATTTGCATCCAATTGCACTTTTGCCCTTTGGAAGCTCCACCAATCTCCATGTGTTGTTCTTCATAAGTGCTTCAAACTCAAGATCCATTGCTTGGATCCATTCCTCTTTTTGCCTTGCTTCATCTACACATGAAGGTACATCAAAAGAAGTTAGGAAAGCATAGTTGGATCCATCCACCACTTGCTTACCTTTGCCATCATAAGTGAGCCTTGAGGGTTTCACTTTATGCCTTGGAGTTCTCCTTGGAATTTGACTTGAAGAGGCTTCTTCAACATCCACATCCAATGTGTCATCAACTCCATTGTCATCAAGCACATTAGTTGCAACAACACCATCATCACTTGAAACAACTTTTGGAATGTTACTTTCATCAAAAATGACATCCCTACTTGTGAACACTTTCTTGATTGAAGGAACATAAATCCTATATGCTTTGCTTACTTCACTATAACCAACAAAAATGCCCTTTCTTGAAGATGGATCCTCCTTAGTTCTATCATCAAGAGTAATGTTGAAGTAGCAAATGCATCCAAAAGTTCTTAGAAACTTGACATTAGGCTTCGTACCAAACAAAGCTTCAAAAGGGGTTTTTCCTTCCAATACAACACTTGGCCATCTATTGCAAAGGAAATTTGCACACAACAAAGCATCACTCCAAAAAGGTTTAGGAAGATTAGCATTCAATCTCATTGCCTTTGCACTCTCACACAAGGTTCTATTCTTCCTCTCGGCCACTCCATTTTGTTGTGGTGTTCTTGGACATGTGTACTCCCTCTTGATCCCATGCTCATCACAAAAGGCTTTGAATTTGTTAGAAATGTATTCACCACCATTGTCGCTCCTCAAGCATTTGATTTTGGTTGTAAATTGAGTCTCAATAGCAACTTTGAACTTGACAAACACATCAAACACCTCATCCTTGCTCTTTAGTAGATAAACCCAACAAAATCTACTAAAATCATCAATGAAAGTTACATACATCTTAGCACCTCCATTGCTAATTGTAGTAACACCATGAATATCCGAATGCAAGAGAGAAAAAGGCATCTTAGATCTAGATATAGATCTAGTATATGGCAATCTATGTGATTTAGACAAAGCACATTCTTCACAAACATGATTCAAGCAAGTAAGAGACTTGGGAAGTCCCCTTACTACCTCCTTTTTGGCTATTTCCTCCAAGGCCTTGTAGTTGAGATGTCCCATCCTTTTATGCCATACCTCTTGAATTGACATTTGTTCATTTGCCATGCATCCAACTTGGTTAGCAACAACACATGCATCAAGCTTGAACAATTTCCCTTGCCTTTTCCCTTTTGCAATGATACTACACCCCTTTTTGATCAAGCAAGCATCACCATCAAACTCAACTTTGAATCCTTTGTCAAGCATTTGGCTTACACTAAGTAAGTTCTTGGTAATGGATGGAATGAGCAAAACATCTTTCAATTCTATATTCCTATTTGTAGAAAGTGAAATAGGAATTGTGCCAATCCCCTTGATTGCACACTCACCATCATTTGCGGTATAGATTACCTTCCTATCACCATCAAATGCCATTAAAGATGAAAAATACTCTTTATGATATGTCATATGAGAAGTGGCTCCACTATCAATCCACCAAGGATCAATGTCTCCATGATTAGCCAACAAGCAAGATGACATAACAAAAGCATCATTTGAAAGAAGCTCATCCCCACCCTCATCAATAGTTAGATTGGTTTGCTTTTCCCCTTGATCCCTCTTTTTCTTAAAACAATCACTAGCAAAATGCCCTTTGACTCCACAATAGAAACATTTTAGCTTAGATCTATCCTTCTTTTTGCCAAAAGTAGAGTGCTCACCTTGGTCTTGCCCTTTAGACCAATTGCTTTTACCTTTGCCCTTGAACTTGCCTTTAGAGAACATTGCCTCCTCTTCTCCTCCTTGAGATGTAGAAGATGCTCCCACTCTTGTTTGCAACCTGAATTCTTCAGCCAACAAGACCTCTTGCAAGTCTCCAACACTTGGTAAACATTTTTGGATAGCATAACTTTGAACAAGATTAGCATGATCATCCAACAAGCCATTGAGAATCACTTGAACAAGCTCCTCATTATTTATGCCATCATTAATGCATGCTAACTCATCATTCAATGCTTTAACTCTCAAAACAAAAGCATGTCCATTCTCACTCTTCTTTTGCATACAAGAAAAGATTTGCCTTCTTAAAGTCAACACTCTAGAAGTAGACTTGGATTCATAAACCTTCTTCAAGGCTTCCCAAGCTTCACTAGATGATGTGCACTTACCAACCTCTTTGATAAGCTCATTTGTCACATTCATCTTGATCATGTGAAGGGCTTTCTTTGCCCTCTTGTCATACCTCAATTGTTCTTGAGGTGCCAAAGGTCTCTCCTCCACACCTACAACAATATCCATCAACTCATTCATCTCAAGCAAAGACTCCATCCTTACTTTCCAAGTAGAATAGTTGAGGGAGGTAAGCCTATCATTGCTTTCCAACATGTAGCCTCCATTTGTAGCCATGTTGCAATGATTGATCTCTGATCTTTGACCTGTTCCAATGCACTAAGCACTCTCTTGAATCAACAAATGAACCACAAGAAGAAATCACAAAGATTTGGAACCTAAAACCTTACTTTTTCTCTCTTTTCCTCACTTTTTTCTCAATTTTAGCCACTAGTTTTATGATTTCTTGATCAAACCAAGACCAAACCTCAATATACTTGCTTTTCCCTCACTCCTAAGATTGAAATACACTCTTGAATCATTCAGCAAACTGAAAATCAGAGGGTTACATCAATTTTGAAGTTTTTGACATGAAGAAGCAAGAAATTGAATCAAAAAACTATATGCTAGAATGGAAAACTAATAGGATCTTGTTGGATCTTGCATCTCCCTCTTTCCAAAACAATTTTTGTCTCCTTATTCTGATAAGTATAGAGGGAATTCGCCCTACTTCAATTGAAATGCATACAAATGATGTTTTGATCACAAAGATCCAATTTCTACACATAAATCAACAAGATTTTTAGCTAGAAACTTGATTGGAATGCTACAAAAGCAAACTCGCCCACAAATCTCTTCTAAATCTGGCAAAACCTGCACATTTGGCCGCCTAATGCTCTGATACCATGTGAAAAACTCAGATCCAAAAGATGCTAAAGTTTCATAAAGATCTTGGCCATGGAAGTTATGCACATCTAGATTGAAAAAATGATAGAAATTGTGATGTTAAGCATACTAAACATCAACTAAACATCAAAATCTGATCATAAGCTTCCACAAACAGAAACTTGCTGTCCCTGTCCGTACTTCAGAGCCTACAACCTGCATTTCACACGTGTGAAGCCATAGCAACAAAGAAATCACAATTCTAGTGGCTAGAATGCAAGATATGAACAAAAAAGTGAGAGAGAAGAAGATGGATCTTCAAAGAGCATAACATTCATTCAATAGAATGAAAATGAGATGTGTACATACTCGTGGAGATGGCTATTTATAGCAGCCATAGTGCCTCTTGGCCACTTGTCTTATGATAGGCTAAAATTGGGGTCCAATAGGATTCACCCATATACCTAGAAATTTGGTCAAATAGGAATGCACCAAATTATGAGCCAATAGAAGAGCTCCACACTCGACCTCCTCTAATTAATGTGACCTCAAAAGTAGTGTACACATACTTTGGGCCTCTACATACATGTATGAACCTATCTCTAACTTTTATTTGGCCATAGGCCTACAAAATCTCAAGTTAGGAAAATACTACTAGTTGTCAAATCAGGACAAATCATAGTCAATCGCGAGAAGTCGTCTTTCTCAAAAATAGATTTGATGACTTCAAGCAGAAGCAGCAAATGGCGCAAGAGTCATTCCAACAACTCCCATTACCATCGACAGGCTTGACCAGGACATGAACAAACCTATGGGATTGACTACACTGAGACTTTCAGTCCAGTCGTAAGACTTTAGTCAATTCGATCTTTACTTACTATCACAGCTGTCGAAGATCTAGAAGTTCACCAGATGGATGTTTAGACAACATTTTTGAATGGATACATACGAGAATACATCTATATCTATCAACCTGAAGGTTACGTCCCTCAAGGCCAAGAACACAAGATATGTAAGCTACAGAAAGCTCTTTACGAGCTAAAGCAAGCTCCAAGGGCCTAGTTCAATAGAATCAGTCTATTCTTGTTGCAGCATGACTTCATTTCAAATTTTGTTGACTCTAACATTTATCTCAAACATAGAGGCCCAAGCTATGTAATAATAACTCTATATGTTGATGACTCTCTGATCATCAGCAATTCGAATAGTTCATTCATGAGACAAAGTCGCTATTGTCGAAGGAATTCAAAATGACTAATTCAGGCCCAGTGTACTACCTCCTTGGAATCGAGATATCTAGAGACAGAGCAAGCAGAAGGATCACGATAAGCCAAGAATGGTATCTAACTAGTGTACTTTACAAGTATGGCATGGAAGACTACAAGCCGATAGACTCGCCTATGGATCCAAGATTCAAACTATCACAGGACATGTGCCCGAAGACTGAAGCAGAGAAGAAGGAGATGTGCAAATACCCCTATCAATCGGTAGTTGGATCGATCATGTATGCCATGGTCTGCACTCGACTCGATGGAGTTAGCACATTGTCACAATTTATAATTGAAATACAGAGGATGCTCTAGCTTTACATGCTTATGTAGACTCTGATTGGGGGCTGGAGATGTGGACACAAGAAAATCCACCTGTGGCTCCTTCTGTTTTTTATCAGGAGGGCCCATTTCATGGAGTAGTCGAAAGCACAAATGCATTTCTTTGTCTTCCACAGAGTCGGAATATGTTGCAACCACCTATGTAGTGAAAGAAATTATGACTCATAAGATTGCTTTCGGATCTGATATAGCTCTATCTCTAAACCCACGAACTCACTCTAGCACTAAACACATTGAAGTTCAATTTTATCCTCTTAGAGAGAAAGAACCAAGATTGTCAAATTGAGTTACTGTCATACTGATAGTATGTTAGCTGATATCTTGACTAAACTTGTGTCGAGGGAAAAGCATGTTAATTTATGAGACTTATTAAGTTTCATTCAAGATCCTAGAAGTTAAGCTTAAGGGGGAGTGTTGGAGTTAATCTTCACTCCTACTCATCTAAACTCATTTCCTGAGCGCTACGATATTCTCTCTCTACAATGATAGTAGTCTTACTCACATAAGTCGAATAGTCTGTACATATGACTACTTGAAGCAAAGCGGTATCGACTAGACTTCATTGATGTCGACTTCACCAACTCAATCGAAGTCTATCAACGACTTCGACTCCTTCAACATCTTCTCAAGGGTGAACAAGTTGACTCGACTCATTCAACACCTTCGATGATTGTCGACCATTACTAGTCAAAATGGAGCTCGTCTGTCCTATATAGAATAGACTATGTCATTGTTCACTATGTAGTAACTACATCACTTCACGACTGTTAACCCACACAGTTGTAAACTTCACAACCGCTACAATTGATATGTATATACATACAATAAATCAGTAACAAAAGTATGAGATGATTCATATCAAAAAATGTAGTGGGTTTCTTTCCTTGCCTAAACCTCAATCCAAGATCTAATCAATCTAGCATCAAAGAGATTAAGCTAGTTGTCACGCATAGATTTGTTCCCATGAGAGCGATAGTATAGTTCAGATTTCAGCATGAATGGAAGATTCACATCTAACTCTAACATCCATTAACCCTAAGCATTAACACTACATCCACTAACACTAGATCCACAACAAAATAGCTTACTCTTTCTCTCTCTCCCTTTCTCTCTCATAAAAAGCATAATAACATGCAATCCCAATAACAATCAGATCCAACAATTAGCAAATCCAAAGAAAACATGAGAGATGGAGAAAAAATGCTAGAGAGCAAGGATATTCATCAATCCATTTCACAAGAGAACGAATCTGCTTTATTGAAATGAGGAAATGAACATGTGTAGGAACTCGAGTTGGTCCCTTTTTATAGTAAAGAGGAGGACCCTGGCCTCTGAATCCTAGTGGTCCATTTCTACCTCTCTAATTATTCAAATTTAAAAAAGAGTGAGAACCATCCAAATTGGAGGGAAACCAACTTTATTCACTAACTTGACATTTAGGCCTGTAACATTAAAAGTCCCGCAAAAGGGCCTAAAGTCCTTTCATTGACTTGTAACTAATCAAATAATTATGTGATCATTGGGTTGGACTTACACACGTAGGGTGCCAAATCCCTCTCACTTATTAACTAGGGTTAGGATTGCCTTGGGATCTGCAAACTCTCCAACAATATCCCCCACCAAAACTGGTGGCAATCCCATGACACCTGTGAGATGCAGTTACTGGTGACTTTTATTGACTTCGCGACGAATCTTTATTAAATGGTACTGCATCTTCTCCATAAAGTCGAGTCGGGCAGTATTAAAATCCAAATTATGTGGCAAAAAACAACGATGGGCTCCTGCAATCCACTTTGAGGTCGTCCAAGATGTGAAGCGAGATTTTCAGGAGCCTCCCATCTTTGCTGCACAAAAATATAGTCGAGCAACCGACAACTGATCCTTGATATTCTCTGAGGCCATTGGCTTATTTGGAGCGAATTCCAGAGGAGGAAGACAATCATCCCATCTGGTTGCCATTGATGCCAACAGAGTTAAATCTTTTGCAAACATCGCCGATTGTCACATTGTCGGATTGGGAGAGTGGATATACTCCCACTGATATGCTTGTAAGGCCTGGTGGAAATCCACTGATATCGTCCAGGTGTGTGGCTGATGGATGATTGGCCAATTGGGCGTATGGATTGTGATTTTGTCCATAGCCAATCTCAAATCCTTCCATTTATTCCTTCTCGGCATCGGTACATAATACGGATCTATTCGTAATTGGTGAGGACTAGCCACATAACTCCTAACAGATTCCAAAGTTTTCTCAAAAATGGTAACTCTCCATGCCAGCTACTCTCCCAATGCGGGTATTTTGTCCACTTCTTTGTCGGCCTCTATCTCCGAGGTCTTGAACCTAAGGACCCAACCACCACGCGAGGACTCATGCGGATGTTGCGATAAGAAACTCTGGATCTGGTCCTCGACGTTGATGGGCCTTTTGAATAACAGTGTGGTCCTTGATGAGGATGGACCCGGTTGCACTGCCTATAAAACTGGCGGTTGTTCTTCTATTTTGGGAGCTCCCCCCTGGTCCATGCCCGAATCCAGCCCTTTATCCATTGGTTTAGCAGTTTGGTGCGGAGGGGAGAATTGCGGTATGATCGGTACTGGGATTTGCGGTCGAGCTTCCAACACCTGAGCGGCTATTTTTTCATAGGCATTGATAGATGCTTTAGCCTTTGCCAACTCAGTTGAAGCTGCTCCTTTGAACTTGTCAAAACGACCTTGAAATCCCTGAAGGGCCACTTTGTAAGTTTTCACTTTTTTGAACAAATATGCGATCTCCGTCGGAGTTACTAAATGATCTGGTATTTGTGTCTGAAGATACGCATCATGCTCAAGAGTGGTCGCATCCAATTCACCTTGGAGACGTGTGCGATCCTGCTCCACCATCTATAGTTGACCTTGTAGCAGCTGCACTTGTTGCTTTGCATCCTGCACAGCCTTGTCCACATGATCTTGTGCGGTTGTCAGGGCATTCTGCAGGGAGCTGGCGTATCCTTTGAGGCGATCAGCATGTTGCTGTGCCGTCTTCTTTTTAGCTTCAGATTTTTCTTCGTGCTGCTTGGCAATCTTCAATTCTCTGTCTAGCTAAATAATCTTCTGGATGATAAGAATATTTTTGGATCCCATGTCTGAAATTCTCTGCTCCATTTCTTTTTTCTTATCAAGCATAGACTGGATCACTTGTGCAAGGCTTGAGACCAAACCAAGAGCATTACCAGAATCTACTATCATGGAGATGGCAGCAATAGTAGGACCTGATGGTACTATCCTTGGTTGGCATGAAACAGGTGCCGGTAATTCTTCTTCTTCAAAAACATCTTCCTCTTCAAAACTCTCGGGAACTATGGCGTGGAACTGCTTCGGTGAGGCTCTAGGACATTTCAAAAACTTCGGAGGTCCCAAGGAGGTCGGAATCATAGAACATATCCATAAAGTACTGTGTGTTTGGTGAATCAGCTTCGGTGTGCGGGGGTGAGGCGGCCTGGGTAGCTGTGATGGGAATGGTAGCCCCAATAGTCACAAACTGTCCTTGAGTGGAAGTAGAGGTGAGGGAAGCATCAGAGGTGGGCGGAATAGGAAGTTCAGTGCGAACAGCAGTAGGGGGAGGAAGTGCAGCTCATGATGTATGCCTAGTATGACATTGTGACACAGAAGGCGAGTCAAGAATGACGATCTCGTTGCGTGGACGACGTCGACTATGTGAACTGGAGGCCTGGTGGGATGACTCGGCCGGTGCTTCTTCATAAACCGAAAGCACAGAATCTAGGTGAAAGCCATGGATTTTGTTTTCAAGGTAAGAGGCTGCTAGAAGAGACAACAAGGAGCTAGCAGTGAATTGTTGCTTGGTATTACTCTTAATAGCTCGTTTGAGCTCACCAGAAACAGTCTTGAACCAATTATATATTTTGAGAGAGGCCTTGGCTATCTTGGCATAGGACTCGACTATCCTATGTAGGATCTGAGAAGTGATGCGGTCTATCCTGAGGTTGCCAACCATCGGAAAGTTATTCAGAAGCTGGGCAGCAGCGTGTATGGCGAGCTCAGTGATGGCATCGAGGAGGTAGCCGTCATTGGTGCAATGCAAATCATTTGTTAGGTCGATGTAAGGCTTAATAGCTTGTTTGGCTTGTTTATGGTTGGGTGAGTCTTGGGTACCAGATGCTATGCCTATGGCAGCAAGGGCGGCTTCAGTCATGCGCACCTTGTGTGTGGCTCCCTAGAAGGTGATGTAAAACTTGGATTTCTCTTCCTTCCACGTATTGAAGGCAAGAGTGATGAAATCCATGTTGATTCTCCCAAAAAAGGCTCTCCCATGAATACCCATTACAGTAAGCAGAGGCTCCACAAGGGTCATCCACTGAGTGACCATGCTTGTGCTAGGAAGTATCATGATATCCGTTGCAGATGAGACATCACGATGGATAGTATAACGGGGCGACTGGGATGTATCTGTGGAAGACATGATGATCAAAAATGGAAAGTATGACGCACGAATGTATATCAAAAAACAATTCAGAAAGTTTAGAAGGCTTTGGTCACTGGAAAAATTGACAAGAGCTTCACTAGCACAAGTGAGGAATGAATCGAATTCAGCCAACTTATAGGTGAATTTGGAGGGTCCATTACATTAAATACTAGTTTGGCTGATCAGTTTTGAACAAAAATTTACAGGTATGTACAGTACTGTGAAAATAGAGTTAAAAATATTTGCGAAGGTTTCTGACGATCTGAATCTATCCGGCAAACATTTTCCAGGGTGGTTGGCAAAGGATGAACCTTTGCCCAGGAGGGTCCTTCACCCAAGTATTGTCATAAATGCATTTTTTCAAGATGTCTGAATATAAGTTTCTGTCTCCTTATGAAGCGCGTATTCGATTCACAAAACGTGATTGGCTAGATAATGTTGCTTCCCCTTTCGAACCACAATTCAAAAGTCAAATTTTCAGTCAATAATAGTAACCATCTTGCAATACGTCTAGTATTGCACATCTTGTTTACCAGGTAAAGCAACGGTTGGTGATCCGTATAAAATGCAAAGTGTGTTTCCATGAGATAGTGACAAAATTATCGAACAGAAAAAATCATGGCTAACATTTCACATTCTGTTGTTGAATAATTCTTCTCCGGATCTGTTTGCTTGCAAATTGTATAGGATAGAACTTCTTATAATCACCTGGCTACGTCAAAACTGATCCAATGGCGTATTTCGAGGCATCCGTGTGAACATGAAATTCAATCTTCCAATCTGGAGAACGCAGTATTGGTGTTGAAGTTAATGCTTTTTTTTAATTTTTCAAAGGCTTCTAACGCCTCTACTGTCCAAATAGGAACAATAGTCAGTTTGTATATAGGTCTTGCTAAATCTGCAAAGAAGATAATAAAAATTCAATAGTAGTTTGCATGACCCATAAACACATAAACTCCACAAATCATTGTTGGTGGTGGCAATTCCACAATAATCTTGATTTTAGAATAATCTGTGGCAATACCATGTCTAGATATCACATGCCCAAGCACAACTCCATGGAAAATCCATATCTGGCATTTTTTTGGATTTAGATAAATTTGATATTTGCGACATATTTCAAATACTTTCTCCAATCAATCCAGGTAGTTTGTATCTGTACTATGGACTCTCAGGTCATCCAAGTAAATTTCAAGGAATTTTTGTAGATAATATTTAAAAGCAAATTGCATTACTCTTTGGAACAAACTTGGTGTATTACAGAGTCCAAACGACATTACTTTGTAAGCATAGGTGCCCCATTCTGTTGTAAAAGCT
Organism: Diphasiastrum complanatum; assembly: GCA_029204225.1. Taxonomy (NCBI): domain Eukaryota; kingdom Viridiplantae; phylum Streptophyta; class Lycopodiopsida; order Lycopodiales; family Lycopodiaceae; genus Diphasiastrum; species Diphasiastrum complanatum. Next base: position 43,858,981 of record CM055092.1, on the reverse strand, counting down.
ATTTTGTGGTGATTTGTAGGTGCAATCTTAACCTGGTTGTAACCAATAAATCCATCCAGGAAACTATACGCTTTCACTCCAGCAAGGCGATCCAAACTGCTTTCAATAAAAGGTAACAAGAAGTGATCCTTCTACGTCACTTTGTTCAAAGCCTTGAGATTCACACAAATTCTCAATCTCCCATTCTTCTTAGTAACAATGACAATTGGTGAGATCCATTCGGTATGTTCGATCTCATAAATGAAATCGGCATCAAGCAATCTCTGAAGTTCTTTCTTTATCAAATCTGCAACATCAAGATTACGACGATAAAACTTTGTAACCTTTGGAACTGCATCAGGTACTAAAGGTATGGTATGTTCAATAACTGATGTCAGAATACCCTTCAGATCTTGATAAGTCCATGCAAAGCAATCTTGATACTTAAGAAGTAGCTTCTGGAGTGCTTGATATTGTTCAGGATTAAGTTGTGATCCAACTTGTACAATTTTTTCTGGCTCTCCTGGTTCGGCAAGATTCATTGGCAGTGTCCTAGCTGGGCCATCGTAAACATCTTTCGAGTCTAGCACGTGTTCTTCGGGTTTACGATGTGCTTTTGGTAACATGATAACCACATCATCCAGTGTATAACGTTTAAAATGTTCGGGCATATCATTCTAGACTACATCTACTTGTTCTTTTTCGAAAGGACTTGTCTTGGATCTTCGCTTAGCCTTCTTAGCAGGAATTGATCATGGAGGTGATGACTTTCGAGAAGATAAACTCTTCTTCTAAGGTGAAGACTTCTGAGACGATGATGTCTTGCTAGAACTCTGACTTGTAGAATCGTCCTTGACTTTTCCTTTGCCTTTATCCAATAAGGGTGGCACATTCTTTGAATCAATCTTTTGAGGAGGATTTTTCCATTTCAGGAGCTTCATTCCAGTTGACAGTATCCGTTTGAGAATCGTAATGAACTCCCAAATTTTTCTCTAGTCGGTCACAAATATGATCCGTTGTCGATGAATCGTCATCCTCTTTTTGAACCACTGGTTTGATAGTCCAAGTTGTAGTTTCAACTTTGACTGCACGTTCACGATTTTCAAAAGTGATTTTCCCGGTACCCCAGTTATGAATTACTTGTGCAACTTGTAACCATGGACGTCCCAATAGGACTCGTTAGACATTTGGTGATTATGGTAAGTCCATTACTACGAAAGTAATAACGAACTGTACTCCCACAATTCTGACAGATATATCTTCAACCATTCCTCGTGGACAAACTGTCGTTTGATCAGTTAGCTTAATGGCAAAAGTGTGGCTTGATCTTTGTAAGGCCCCATTTTACACATAGCTTTGTAGAAATCAGGTTAACTCCTGAACCGCCATCTATCACAGCTGCTTTCTTAGGAAATTGTCTATGATGTACCGGCAGGGTGATATTCTTTTGTTCACTTTCCCAAGCTGCTCTGACATGGAGTACTTCATTAGATTCTTCAAATCAAGCACAAAAAAGTGGCTCCTGATGGATTCTGGTTCAACTTGAGCTAACTTTTGCGCTAAGATTTCTTTTGCTTTAGGCACCAACTTCAGGAACTCTCCCAATGAAATATTGATCTAACTAGATAAAATATTCATGGGCAGTTCTGTTTGCGGCAATTCTGGTTTAGTCATCTTGAAGGGTGCTTCATGATGATGCAACTGATCATTCATATATGTACGTGAATTTCTTGGTGGCTACAATGGTGAAGAACGAACTTCGGCTGTTGCCTTAGCAGCCTCAAACTCCTCTTCTTCTTGCAGATGTTTAATCCACTGCCTCCTATCATGATATCTTCTTTTTTCTGCATGAAGATTTGGATAGACTCTAGATGATGTTGGTATATCTATTAACTATATAGAATCAGCAGGTACTGGATTTGCTACTGGTTCTTTCTGCTTCTATGCTCTGGTGACCACCATTAAAGATATACTTGATTTATTTTTGAGCCACTGGTCTTCGCTTGATTGTTATCAAATTTACAGGAGCTGTAGCTAGTGGTGGCCACTTCAGTCTTGCTGGACGGTCTTTATAGCAATGCCCATAACCACAATCACGATAGAATGGTACAAATGTCCCTTTATTTGGACATTCTGCAGCTTTGTGATTTTCTCCACATGCAAAGCATCCAAGTGGTGCTCTGGTCCAGTTTCTAGATGCTTGTTGTTGTGCGACATCAATATAAATAGCATATTGTTCTGAATTTCCACCTTCTTGATCATTACCATAGTTCCATTGCTCGACACTTTTGTACGGTTCTGGTTCCATCAAATTGGCAGGAGGAGCGGGGTGCTTTGGTGGGGCAGGTAAGGCTAAACGTTTTGGATATCTAAGAGCATATTGTCGAGGTTTGGCTACTGGATTTCCTCCATACTGTGGTTCTCGATATCCCATTGGGGCATATCGTTGCTGAATTATCCGAGGATTGAAATTGCAAAAAGCAGTCTCATGATCTGGCGAATTGCGCAAATGGCATAGACTGATTTCCATTCATTTTTTCAATTGAGGACACTCATTCACTGTGTGATTTCCTGTACAAATAGAATACCAAACATTTTCCCTGGTAGAAAAAGTCTTTGCAAACTTCTCAGGTTCCTTGTTCGCTTGTCTGTGGGAATCTTCCAATGCTTTGATCTTCTCATCAAATTGTGACTGCAACTTTTCCATCTGTTTCTACTGGTTCTTCGCAAGTTTATCGAACTCATTGAGCATCATTTATGCAGTAGCGTTGACATTTGTTGATGCAATAGTGGTGGATGTCGTAGTGGTTTGCCCTGCTGTATAAGACAACATACTGATATTTGGCTCATCATCTGAATCTTCCTCCCAAATTGCATCATCCATAGCATTTTGCAATAGTGCATACTCATTATGGCGTGTTAGCTCACGTATGATCCTTTTAGGTAAACATGACAAAAACCACATAATCATGGCATTTTCGTTAATTAGCTCAGGTTTGCACTCAGATATGAGGCGTTTCACCCGTTCAATGTAATCTCAAACCATTTCCCGCTTTCCCATTTTAATTTTACTTAAAAGTAATAAAGGTTCTTCCATAAACTTCTGAGGTTTGAACCGTGTGATAAGGGCTCGTTTAACAATCTCCCAATCTGCACGCTCAGTTTCATCTTAATTATAGTACCAATCATGTGCTGCGCCTATTAAGGCCATAGGAAAAAGCTTAAGTTTATCTTGGGGATAAATTTTGCCATAGACTTCATAGGATTCAACATAGATTTGAAGAAATCTAACTGGATTTGTTAATCCATTGTATTTGGGTAGATCCAAACGGGGTGCTCTTCCAACAATGATTGGATTGACTTCCTGAGGAGCACCTCCAGGGGCAGCCATCTTCTCAGATTCAAATCAAACAGACAATGAGATTGGATCTAGATTTTTCATTCAAAACTATCTCAGATCAGATTTGCTAGATCTATTTCACTTTTCAAGAATTTGATTTCTATATCGTGGAAAAGATCCGAAGTTCAATCAATCGATACTTCTCAAAAAATGAAAAATTTCTTATAATCTAAATCAGATTGTATCAGATTTGATCCAAATTTTGACAGAGACTTGATCTGAAAAATCAGAATCTAAAAATAGTACTGGCAAAGGTTCCCTAGACAAAGATTGGCTTGACGAAGGTTCAACAATACTATTTTTGGAAAAAAAAAAAAAAAAAAAAAAAAAAAAAAACTCTCTGATTAGGTTTTTCCAGACAATTTGTATGGAAATAACCTTCGTCAAACTCTCAGTTTCAAAATCTGACACAAATAAAGCTAGGGTAAACCCGACGAAGGTTTCTGACACAAAAAAACACAGTTTATGTAGTTTGGCGAGGGTAAAAATCAAGATTTTCTATGATATGGTCAAGAATAATGTTTGTCGAACTAAAAAATAGTAGTTTACTAAAAATAGATATTCTGGAAACTCGGCGAAGGTTTTGGTAAAGAATCAAGAGTAATACTGGTATTTTTGCAAAAAAGAGACTTTTTTGGCAAAAATATGGCAATATGACAACTGATCCTCTGAAAAAACCTTAGATTTCAAACAAGCAAATCCACTCAAATCAAGCAAAATCACTCCCAAACTAATCCTAAATGCAGATTTAACACTATTCATGCCATGACAAGATGCCTAATGCAAGCTAACCATCCAACAAACATGCTGCAAACTCAAAAATTGGCGTAGCTCCCCGGCAATGGCGCCAAAATTGTAGTGGATTTCTTTCCTTGACTAACCTCAATCCAAGATCTAATAAATCTAGCATCAAAGAGATGAAGTTAGTTATCATGCATAGATTTGTTCCCATGAGAGCGATAGTATAGTTTAGATTTCAGCATGAATGGAAGATTCACATCTAACTCTAACATCCATTAACGCTAAGCATTAACACTACATCCACTAACACTAGATCCACAACAAAATAGCTTACTCTTTCTCTCTCTCCCTTTCTCTCTCATAAAAAGCATAATAGCATGCAATCCCAATAACAATCAGATCCAATAATTAGCAAATCCAAAGAAAGCATTAGAGATGGAGGAAAAATGATAGAGAGCAAGGATATTCATCAATCCATTTCACAAGAGAACCAATCTGCTTTATTGAAATGAGGAAATGAACATGTGTAGGAGCTCAAGTTGGTCCCTTTTTATAGTAGAGAGGAGGACTCTGGCCTCTGAATTCTATTGGTCCATTGCTGCCTCTCTAATTATTCAAATTTAAAAAAGAGTGAGAACCATCCAAATTGGAGGGAAACCCAACATTATTCACTAACTTGACATTTAGGCCTGCGACATTCAAATTCCCACAAAAAGGACTAGAGTCTTTTTATTGACTTGTAACTAATCAAATAACTATGTGATCATTGGGTTGAACTTACACTACAGGGTGCCAAATCCCTCTCACTTATTAACTAGGGTTAGGGTTGCCTTGGGATCAAACCCTCCAACAGAAAAAAAGAGAGTCAATAATCAGTGGTAGCGTGAATCAGAGTTCCTTGGTGAACTCCCTTCTATCAGACTATCTGATTCCATAAAATTAGAGATTTCAGAGAGAGTAAAGGTAATTCAAGATGTAGAGATAATATTAATTTGTAACTAGCATAGTAAAATCACAACACATAGTGCACTACTACTGTGAACCATTCTCAAGCACAAGATCATGATCTGATAGTTGTATTCACAACAGATTAATACAAATTCTCTATTTTCTTATGTGTGTTCCACTATCGAACCTTTTGATAATTTCTCTCTTGTGTACTGATACTCATTCCACGACTCATTCGGAATATCTCATTTGAAAAAAGCATAGTTGTCTTAGACGCCTAATTGTTTCGCTCCCTTCTTCGACTCCTACAAGGATATTCCTCTGGTCGATCTAAGTAATCGTTTGAATCAACAAATTGGTAAAGATCATGTCATAATTTAATGTTGAGTTTTTCCTTTGACTGAATATCGCACTTAGCAAGGGTGGTATCAGAGTTAATAAATAGTATATTCAAACACAATCATTTCGCTTCATATAAACCCAACAATATTGGCCAATAGTCTTTTTTGGTAAAGGAAATTCTAGAAGGATACTTTTTAATGCTAGGCCCAATCAAGACTTCAGGGATCTATTTTTGAGTCATATTAAGGTTCATCAAGAGAACATCCTTATTGGAGTTCAAATTGTTTCTTATGTTACTTTCCAATTTTTATTTAAACTTCATGGGGCCACATAATGCATCGTGCCATGTTTACATCTATAAAAGGATATAATTTTGTCTTACACATCATATCAATGAGAGTAGAGTTATTGTTGACAAATTGTTTGGATGATTGATTTTGTGAACCCGACTTCCAATAGATTATTTAAAAATTAAATTTAACCAAGCAACAAGCCCTTTGAAAAGTCTTTGTAGCAAGTACAAGTGTTATCAATCATGAAGTGGCCTCAGTTCATTTTTGACGTATGTACTTAGGCCATATCATAAACATTTGTTATATCTTTATTAATTTATCTCAAATATATCTAGTCACATTAAGACATTAAGACATGCCATGTCCATAAATAGCTTGAAGCATTAAGAAATATTACAATAGTTGCTAGCCCATTATTTTTGGTGAGAAACTAACAACTATCAACTTTGAGACTACGACAATCCAAGTCAAAGAAAAGTAATGTATTCATCGAGCTAATTAAGCTTGTAAGTCACATTCTTCTAGGAATCAAAGTTTGTGAGAGTTTATTAATTTGATGTTGTTTCATGACCAACATATGAGCCCTTTGTCAGAAGCAAGGCTGTTCAATCATGAAGTGGCTACACCTCCTTTTTTAAAAGATTGTTAAATCACATAAATATCTCTGAAATATATCTAAAATATCTTAAGTCCCATTGCCACATTCATAAATAGTTTAAGGAGTTAAGATTTATTGAGAATAGATGCAAGCCAAGGACAAAGGAAGTAAAAGAGAAGTTATGTATCCAAGAAAGTTGCTTTTAAGCTTATGTAACAAGGATAAAGTTGAAAGCAGTACAAGTAAAGAATAAGACGAATCGTTAACAAGGGAAGTCCTGGAAAATTGTTGCAAGTAAATGGCTCAAAAGCATTGTGTTATAAGAAGTGTACAAATATAAACTAGACTAGAATGACCAAACTTAGCACATATTGATAGTAGCCCCCAATCACTAATTTGGGTAAGACATCAAGTAACTAGTGTAACTAAGCACCTGGAAATGCCTTGCTTATTGTGAAGTTGACAAACTATGAGGAAAGGCCACTAGTATTCAAAATATTGATAGCCAAATGATAACTTAAATGACTTATAAAATTGGTAATAGAGATAGATGGTCCACCCCCTAAGAAAACTAGCTTGTTTCATGTCAAACAAATTGTCCATAATAAGCCCACAATCGATAGAGGAGGGTGCCATTAGCCCTTGGGCCTTTAAAAATGAATGTGTAGGGTAGGCGGTCTTGGTACATTTCCATATTAGGATCCCAAGAAAATGATTGTACTGGTAGAATAGATGAGTAATGATCTGATTATCCACATTCAAAAAGGGTAATTTCAATCAAGAGTAAAAGGCCCTATATATTTTGATGTAATGCAAATAGTGCCATATAGTCATGCAAATAAGATAGACTTACAACAATGTCATATTCTTTCATTCTTATTATTCCAAGTAGTGTATAGGCTAACTACAAATAGTCTAATATGCCCTATGGATGTAAAAAAATAAGAAGGGTTTGGGATAATTTGCAAGGAAGATAGTGCAAAATCTTCCCAAGGTTGGCAGCAACACAAATAGTGTGAATTTGGCTCAAGATACATTGTTTGGTGGACAAATATTATACGTCTCTTCTCAAGATAGACAATGAAAAGATAGATATACATTAGAGATGGCACTTTATGCCCTATTAACACATATTCATACTATTAGGTGAGAATTGTGCCATGTTGCCATGTTGATAACATCGATAGCTAGTCAATGGGCATTAATGATATTAAAAGTAGTAGTTATAGCAAGGTGTAGCTACTTCCAGGAGAAGGCAAAGTAGTGTGAGACTAGCACGTAGCCTGTCACATGCAAAATTGTAATTCTATTTGACATTAGACACAACCTTCCATTCACCAAATTTTGATGTAATGATCTCCTTAGGTGTTGAAAATTACTCAAGCTAAAAGCATAGGAAAAACACCACACAAAAATAATGTCTTATTAGAGGACGCAAGCTCAAGCTCTTGATTGTAGAAGTGAAGAGCACATGAGGTAGATATAGTTTCATCCCTAATACGAGATTTAGGATTTGGGATCTGTTCTTACAACTCTAAACCTAATATCAAAACCGTAGAACAACTCTTCAAACCTAATTTTACATCATACAATTGGTGAGTCTCACTAAGTACCAAAAAACATGTTAATTTGGGACCCATGAATAAAGCTAGCACAAATCTATGAAATGATTTTTCATGTCCAAATAGCTACAACCTATTTGACTTCCTAAACCATTGTTCTAAATGCCTACAATGACTTGTCTTGAATGACCAAAAACTATCATGCTGAAACTGGACAATTTTAACAAAGGTCCAATGTCCAGTTTTTGAGCTATTATAGATGGTCTAATTGTTCCTAGCCAAAACCCCTTTGTTATATAGAAAGATGGCACCGAACATCCCATGTATTGATTAGTACACACTCAATTGCTTTAACTATTCAAGGACAAGCGATCTGAACCTTTGAAGATACTCCCTCTCAAACACATGATTAACATCCCACAAGATCTCATCATTGATTGATTTCAACCTTTCACTATAGTTAGTGAAAACAATGTCACCATCATAAACCAAAAGATAGATTTCTACAATTCTATCCAACATGAAGTAGAGTAGATGAAGTTGAGTATCAAACCTAATCAAACCAGCCCATTTGAGCTCAAGCCAAACCTCAATGAGCTCACCAATGAGATCTTTCTTGCCTTGAAAAAATTGCCACTTGAGTTGCTCCATGTAGTCTTCTTCATCCAACCTTTTGCCATCTTGATCATGCATGAACACTCCACCACAATCATAGCATCCTTTGAGTTGATGAAGAGATGTAAGATCCATGTCTTGGATCTTCCCAAGAGTCACTCTTCCTTTGCCCATTCCTTCACAAGACTCCCTCTTAATGATCACACCACAAAAGTTAGCAATCTTCCTCTTGATAGTTGCATCATAAGAAATGGAAGAATCTCGAACATTAGAAGCCATGAAAAGAATACATGGTACCTTCAACATAAGAATGATTGAAGTACTTTTTCTTGCCAAACCTGGACTTATAATCAATGATATAGATAATGATAATGAACCCTAACTATCATTCACAAAAGCATCATTCAAAGTACATCTTACTTTGAACACTTCACATTCATCTCTTCCTTTTGACTTGAGATATTCCTCACCAAGTCTCATGATAGAACCATTCAATCTAATTTCTTTATGAATACATGTGACACCACTTGTTGCACAAATGACTTTCTTGGACTCATCACATAAAGATGCAAAAGAAACTTTTTCTTCCATCATGCTCAAAGCATTAGCTTTTTCCAAATGAGTAAATAAGTCATTAGCAACAACAATTTCCAAAGACAAGTTTTCATCACCTTTATTGATGAAGCTAGCTCTCTTCTTATCTTTTCCATTTTTGCACTTGCCATGTAGTTCCATTGAAGAGCCACCAAGACTTGATAATCTATGAGTAGAAGAGTTCAAACATGATACTAATTTAGAACCACATGACTCCATTTGACTAGTAGGTAGCACTAGTCCATCCTCAAGATCCAATGAATCCAAAACATTGATCATAGATTCACTAGATGTTGCCAAGTTACCACAACAATAACTATCTCCAAGAAGCTCATTAGATCTCAACCTAGATCTAGCATAAGGAAGCTCTTTAGACTTTGCATAAGATATACCAATCTTATTGATGCTAGGAATTGACTTTTGAAAGTTGAGAGAACCACCAAAATCCATTTCATTCCTCTTGTTAGACATAACAAATGCATCAAGCTTGTAAAGTCTACCTTGTCTATTGCCCCTAGCAATCAAGACATCTCCCTTAGTAATGAAGCAAACATCCCCAACAAACTTTGTCTTGTACTCTTTCTTTAACATTTGACCAACACTTAGCAAATTCCTTGAAAGAGAAGGAATGTAAAGAACACCGTCAAGCCTTGCATTCCTATTAGTAGAAAGACAAATAGGAATTGAGCCAATACCTTTGATCATACACTCACCACCATTTGGCATGTGAACCACTTTCTTGGTCCCAACATAAGAGATCAAAGACGTAAAGAACTCCTTGTGACTAGTCATGTGTGAACTAGATCCACTATCTATCCACCATGAATCCTTGTCACTTCCACTTGACATTAGACTTGAAGAACACATCATGAGAGAATTACAAGAATCTAGATCCTCATTAGAAGTACAAAAGTCTACCTTCATTACTTTGCTTCTTATGACATTCATTTGCAAAATGACCTTTTATCCCACAATAAAAGCACTTGAACTTTGACTTATCTTTCTTTCTAAAAGAAGTAGAAGAGGAGGAGGAAGAGTGATCATCATGATCCGAGTTACCACCTTTGGACCATTTCCCTTTGCCTTTACCTTTTCCTTTTGTGAAGGAAGTCTCTTCACCTCCACCTTGCAAGGATGCACCATCAAGCTTTGATTGCAACCTATGTTCTTTAACCAATAAGATTTCTTGCAAGTCAACCACACTTGGCAAGACTCTTTGAATGGCAAAACTCTGCACAAGGTTAGCATGTTCATCTTGCAAACCATTCAACATAACCTGGACTATTTCACCATCTTTTATGCTTTCATCAATGCATGCTAGATCATCACTTAAGGACTTAACCCTCAAGACAAATGCATGAGCACTTTCTCCCTCTCTTTGTCTGCTAGAAAATATTTGGCTCCTTTGGGTCAATACCCTAGATGTGGACTTTGATTCAAAGAGCTTCTTCAAGGCATTCCATGCCTTACTTGCACTTTGACTTTTACCAACTTCCTTGAGAAGTTCATTGGTAACATTCATTTTAATGATATGAAGACCCTTTTAGCCTTCTTATCAATCCTTTGTTGCTCTTGAACTGTGGGTAGTCTCTCTTTAGTTCCTGCAACTATGTCCATGAGTTCATTCAACTCAAGTAAGGACTCCATCCTCACTTTCCAAGTAGAGTAGTTTGATGAACTCAACCTATCATTAGTTTCTAACATGATCCCACCATTGGAAGCCATGAATATAATTATTCTTTAACTTTTAGATTCTGTCCTAATGCACCTAGCACTCACTTTTCTCTCAAAAAATGATGGATAAGGAGATCTCAGAAGATCTAGGACCCTAAAACACTTCTATCTTGAACTTGGCTGGTTTCCAAGCATAGAAAGGAAGATTGAAACATATCAACACTTTGCACACACTAAGAATGGATTACAAACTCAAACCAACCTGAACACACTCTTGATTAGGCTCTGAAAGTTTCCATCAAGTGACCAAATCAAGTTATGATGTGAAGAGTTACTTGCATTCTTAGAAAATACACAAGACTAGGCTGCCAAGAATACCTAGAATTGAACAAACTTGATCAACATATGATGAACACACTAAGATATTAATTCAACCTGTAAAACCACATGTAAACCACACTTATAAAAGTTTATAAACTCCATCAAATGATAAATACAAGCTTTAGAGGTGAATGAAAGAGCACACTTGGTGAATTAAAAGACTAGCTTCACTAGCTTGTCAAATCTTGGTGTTTAGATGTAGATCGAAGATCACTTCACATGAGAATGTTCCTCAACCTATTAAGAACCTGAAAACACATTTGCATAATGGTTAAAACCTTCCAGCAAATGCTCCAATCAAATTACATAAGGAGAGTTACTTACATGCTCAACAAAGTACACCAAAATTTATGCAAAAGATTGTTGACAATATGTTCACCCAAAAGGGGATCTTTCATCCAAGTGGGAGCTTTGCTCAGACTTTTGGAGAAATAAAAAATCACTCAAAGAGTATTTGTCATCCACTTAAGGAGAGTGTTCATCCACAAAGGAGAGTGTTCATCCACAGAAGTGGAGATTGTCAACAACACATTGAACAACATGGTTAGTATTGAATGTGCACAAGCCTCACAATCAACAAATGATTAGGTGTTATGATCTGATCCAAAATAGCTTCTTCTCAATCTCTGATCTTCAGTAGACTTGAAATATGCTTTTCATCCACAAGCTAACTCACAAAACCAAGGTTAGTAAGATTTGATCAACAGTGCAATGCATAATCATGCTAGAACTTGATCAAACATCCAAATATCACCATAAATGGAAACCTTACTAAAAATAACAGCCAACTAGCTCTGATACCATGTGAGAAAGTGGATCTTGAATGGATCCAAACTCCAAAAATACTTGGCTAAGATCTTTGCACAACAAGCTACAAAAGCTAGAAATGGCAAAGCATCCTAATGCTACCTTTGATACACATGAACTTGACAAAGTATTCAAGAGACAAAAGAAACTAATAAAAGGTACTGATGGCAGCCAAAAATAATAGTATACCAGCCCTACAACAGAAGCCTACCACTTTTGAAAACCTCTTAAGATCATACACAAAAGCTTGAACACAATACACAAAGCAATGCTCTCAATGGAGGAAGAAACTGTGACAATGGTCTATTGATCTCTCTCAACAATACAATAAGTTTCTCCAACCTGTTCTCCACGAATTTCAGCCTAATATAGGTGAGAGAGATGACTCTCTCTCCTCTCTCTAGAACTTAGGACCCAATTTTAGGGCACCAGTAACCTAAAATAGCCAATTTTGGCCTATATGTCCAAATAACATGATTTTGGTGTCATTTCAAAGGTCCTGAAGTTTGAGACTTCTTCAACATGAAATACATACTAAAATAAAAGTATCTAGGCCTCTTTCACACGTGTGAAAGGTTAGATCCAAAACTATGTACAAAAATTGCCAATTTAGACCTCAAACTAGCTAGGAAATGTTGACAATTTTCACAACTTTTGTTTCCAATCCGATTGGCTTGCCTCAACAATTTTTGTCAAAATATCGCAAAAAATAGTAAGGTGTACTAAACCGATGAATAACAAAAAAAAATTCCAACAGACATTTGATTGTTTCGTATTCCTCTATCAGTCATGATCTCGACAGGACATCCAAATCGAACAATGATATTCTCATATAGAAACTTTGCGATTGATTTTGCATCAACAACTCGCACAACTATTGCTTCAACCCATTTGGTCATATAGTCTGTTGCCACAATAATACATTGTGCATGAGTACCATCCATGTGTCGTTGGATATAGGACCAACATAAACAAGTCCCCACTTTTCAAACGTTACTTGCACTAACATTAGATGTAATGGTCCATAATGTTGTTTAGTCAGCCGACGAGCATGTTGACAAACATCACAGGATTGTATAAACTTTTCAATATCTTTATAAATAGAAGGCCACCAACAACTTGATTACAAAATCTTACAAATTGTGATGTCAGCTACAAAATGTCCCCCTCCCATTCCATCATGTGATAACATAACTAGATCTAGGACTTCATTAAACAAAATGTATCGTTGAATAATATCATCAAATCCTCTACGATACAATTGTCCTATGATCAATTGATAAGGTTGTGCCTTCCCAATTAATCTTCATTGTTGAACTTTTGTCAATGACTCATTAGGCTAACCATGCATCAACTACTTCACAATATCAGTTGCCCATTCACGTACCACTTTCACATAAAATAATGCCACATCATGTAGCTCGTCATCCACCTCAATATTAATTGATGCTGACTATATCCTTGACACATGATTGGCAATATAGTGTTGTCTGCCCTTTCAAACAACAACACAAAAATCAAACTTGGATAATAAAAGTAACCATTTTGCAATACATCCAGTATTGCATGTTTTGTTCACCAAATACAATAAAAGTTGATGATCTGTATAAAAAGCGAAATGCGTCGCCATCGAATAATGACGATATTTCTTAACCAAAAAAATCATTGCTAAAGCTTCATTTCCATTGTGGAATAATTCATTTCATCATTTTCCATGTAACGTTGACAAATCTAATTGAAAAATCTTTCTTGTATTCCCCCAACTGTGTTAAGACTAATCCAATAGCATATTTGGAAGCATCAGTATGTACATGAAATTCAGTAGCCCACTTTGGTGCTCTTAATAGAAGTGTAGATATCAAAGCATTCTTCAGTTTCTCAAATTACTCCAAGCCTTCAATAGTTTTCATAGGAAAAATTGTCAATTTATATATAGGTCGTGCTAGGTCCACGAAGAATAAGATAAAGATTTGGTAGTAATTTGCATAGCCCATAAAAATGTGAAGCTCTCGGATCGTACCTGGTGGAGTTAGATCCACGATAATCATGATCTTTGATAGATATGTGGCAATGTTGTGTCTGGGGTATATTCAGATCTAAGCAGGTTTCAAGTTTCTTTTGATTCTATATGCATTTTCTTAGCATTTTGATCAATTTAGCAAGCTAGTGAGTGATTAGTCTAACATTTGTTGTTGGTACTATCATTATTGGCCTAAGATCCATCATTTAGTCATCTTTTCATTTGAAATTTTGCATGGTATCAGAGCAGGTTAGCAACCAAAAATAGTAAGCTTGCTATATTTAGTGAAAATTTGAGGGTGATCTGAATTCTAGCATACTTTATGCTTTTTGTTGATCAACTTCATTATTAACACTTTGATGTGAGTGTATTCACAAAATCAAAAGAAATTTTAATGTCAATTGAAGCTCATAAATTGAGAGTAATCCTATCTTATTTCATTCATCAAAACAAAACTCTTTATTTGTTGGAGAGGTCATGTACATTCAAACTAACAATTGTTGTTTCTAGTTTCTAGTTGACAATCTCCCTTGTGGATGAGTTAAGCTCCCCTTGTGAATGAACAAACTTAGCTTTGCTCCCCTTGTGATTAAAATTTATTTTGTGGTTGAGCCTTTCTCCCCTTGTGAACTTTTCTACTTCCCCTTTGTGGGTGAACACAACAAGCTCTGCTTGAGCAAGATTGTCAACTTCTTTGCATATAGCTTTTTGTTGATTCAATGGATTGAATGCAATAAACTCTTCAAGTTCTTGATTGAGATGTTGTTGTAAAGGTTCAACCTAAGCAAGGGTGCTTTCAATAATTTTTAGATCTTAGTTTCAATCTATTGATGTTAGATCATAGGTTGATCAAGTTTCATCAAAATTCTACTTGCTAGTCAACTAGTTACAAGAGAGATAGTATTGCAAGGTTCTAAATCTTTGTGATTTCACTATGATTTCATTTGTCAAGAGGAATGTGAGTGCTTAATGCATTAGAACAGGTTCAAAGAGGAGGATTAATCATTTGCATCATGGCTAATAGTTATCATGTTGGAAGCCAAAGACATGACCAACTCTAAAAATAATGAACTTGGAAAGTAAAAATAAAATCCTTAAGTTGAATACAATAATGAACATTGCTGTAGATCTAGACGAAAGACCTTTGATGCTTCAAGAGCAAGTAAGGTATGACAAAGGGCTAAGAGAGCTCTCCACATCATCAAGGTGAATGCTACCAATGAACTTCTCAAAGAAGTTGGTAAGTGCACTTCTTTAAGAGATGCATGGAATGCAGTGAAGAAGGTCTACAGTGAGTCAAAGTCCACAAATAGGGTATTGACCCTAAGGAGGCAAATCTTAGAAATATGCCAAAAGGAAGGACAAAGTGTTCACTCTTATCTTAAGATTCAAAGCCTTGAATGATGATGTAGTATTCATCCCTTACTTATCTGACTTCATATTTGAGCAATGTCATGTCAATGTGTGGAATTTGCTAAGTTTAGATGAAACTAAGTTCATTGTTTTGCATCCTTTAGATCTTGAAGATGGATTAGTATTCTTTGCCGGATTTTTTTTTATGGAAATGGAGTAGAGGAAGCATCATTATGGCATGCATCCACTCATAGTGTAAAGATTGCCTAGTGAAGGTGAAGGTCCAACTAGATCTTGTTGCATGCAACCAAAAGGACACCTGTGGAACAAAACCACCCAACCAATAGGAAATGGCTACTCAATACCCTAACGACTTCACCCCCATGCCATGATGAATGAATGCAAGAGAGCAGGGGCTCTTGGCTTCAAGGATTAGAAATCCAATAGGTAGGTGGGTGAGTTTCCACTAGTATATATTCTCTCCCATGAGGAGAGAATATTTCTCTTAGAATCCCCATGCAACTAGGAATAGCAATTGACCTCCTATTCTTGTATCATAGCAGTCAGACACCATGCAAGTGCTCCTATGTCCAATTATAGGTCTGGCCCTCATATGATTATTAATTACTTTATCGGCCAAGCCCGGAATGACGAGGAATAATCAATAACCACATACACTAGTCCATGTCAGGAATTATCCAAATCTCACATACTGGATATGGACGTAACATTCTTCCCCCTTAATCAAGTTCTATCCTCAGAGCGAGCAACTAGGGAAGATCCCCATTTGTATGCTTTTAACTCTTTTCCATGAATCATTATCTTCAATCTAACCAACCAATCTAATCAAGCACTCAGAGATAGAATGATTTCTCAATTGGTTATCTCTGATTCAGAGTACTCTCTTCAGGTTCCAAAGGTACATTGAGCGATAAGTTCTCCAAATGGGCAAAATCTAAATCATATAAACTAAGTCTACATGATACATTGGATGAACAGTTGATCAATCCGTAAGATTACGTTCAAAAGCTAACAGATCAATCATTTAACTTTTACGTTTACCCTCAAAATCAATCCTTAGTCTGACCTCAATATCAAATAAGTACCTAGAGATGGGATAATTCTCAAATTATCTATCTATGCACTGAAGTACTATATCAACCTTTAGAAGTACACTAAGAGATAAATTTTTAACCTATTGGGTATGATTCTCTCCAATCTAGTAACATCACCTTCATGTAATCTCAATTTACATGAATCCCTGGGTGAGATGTCACTTTTCATTGGAAATCAATCTTAAAGGTTAAAGATCCAAACAATTATAGTCCAAGACTATCCACAATTACTTGTAGACATGTTATATATGCTTCTTGGTGCCAATAGGAAATCCATCAAGATAAAAATGAATTTAACTTAGTCCTGAGTACTCCAGATACTCTCTTGAGTTAAGCGCTCTATTCCTAGCAACATATGCAATGAAACAGTAACCATTCAATTATAAAAGACTTAACTACTCCTAATTAATCGGAGATTTTAGGCTGAAAACAATACACAAGCATTCCTTGACTACAATCTGTAAAGGTAAGCAAATTTCTCATAAGCAATTACTTAATGAAATTCTTGTGAGATGAACATATCTCAAATATGCATGGAAGTAAAGAAATTTAGAGTTCAAATAACAAATCTAAATCCTTGACTCTTCCCATTGATCAAGAATTACTCATTATCTTAAAAATCCTCCCATTTCCTTATATTCTTTTAATGACCTTTAAGTATCTAGTAAGGAGACTGCCTTAGAAGATACCTAGACAAACAATAGAACAATGACTTGAGTGGATCTTACCCATATTAGGGGTGGAAGCATGGAGGAACCTATTTATGATGATTCTTTGTACAACTTCTTCATGTTGTTTTTTCATTTTGATAAAATTGATGTAAGAAATAGTGAAGCATCCAATATGGACAGTATTCTCTATATCAATTATGAAATATTTTCATTTCATGGTTACAATGCTTAGAGGAAAGATACATTCTTAAGGCCGGGTTGTTTTTAAAGTAGATCAAAGTTATGATGTAAAAATAGCAAGTTTAGTTGAAGAGGGAGTGTGAAAAAATGTCAACTAGTACTTTGGTCATTTTAGGTGTAATTGAGGCCAAAATTGTAAATAAATTTCACATGGTTTCTACACACGTGTAATTAGAGTACAAGACTATTTTCAATTGGAACCAAGTTCATGTGGTCTCTTGTACATTGCCCAACATAGCTAGCTTTGGCCAAGTGGTGGATTGGCATTTGTTCTAATCAATCACCAAGAAATTAATAATTTGATCGATCACCTGCTACAAAAATTTGATCGACAAATTTTCAAAAACTGATTATTCACCATGTTTTGATCCATCACATGGCAATTGATCAGATGGTTTGATCAATTAGCTAGTGGTAAATTTTAAAGTTTCAGGCAAAATTAATTTGCACCAACCTAAAAAAAATTGTAACAATTTAAAAATTTTGTGGCCAAAAAAATTTGGCCTGGTTTTGCCACAAGCTGATTGATCACCATGTTTTGATCAATCACCTAGTGATTGATCATATGGTTCGATCAATCATTACGTGACAAAGCCCAAGTTTGTCTGTCAGAAATTGATTAGTCATTGAATAAGAAGCTATTGATTCAATAAAAGAGTTGCATAAAATCATTGACTTAAATTGTATTTCTATTGGGTCGCTCAATCCCTTTTTCGAGTACTTTGTTTCTTTGGTTGAAAGCTTCATTATTTTTTTCTCTAATGTCTTGGTGGAGACGTTGAAACTTACTATAAACTGCAAATTACTATCGATTCAATCATCAAACATGCTGTAAATTTCACTCTTCAAGTTTGGTATTAATTTCAATTTGCCACAACAATGACGTGTCACCTCCAATATTGCCTATCCTCTCATCAATGATCTATAAAAGATTGCTTAGATATATAGAAAATTGCTTTCTAACTATGTTGCTACATGAATGCCATAGTTAACACCACTCTAATTCTACTGCATCCCCCAATTTTACGATCATGTGATAGAAAGGAATGATATTTATTTTAACCGATGCACTAAAAAAAGTCGTTATCCTAACATATTCATCTCAGTCGAGGCTCTTCATAGATTCACAAGCTACACTATTTAAGCCTAAAATTTTGAAATGCATAGCATTCATCAAGCTCTTTCAATTATTCAAGAAACCATAGTAACTCTTTGATATTGTGAAGTTATATCTACTAAGTCTCAATTTTAATATTTGGTAAAAGCTATTGATAATACAAAACCAGTTCATAATCTTATTTTCCCACATTTTTTGATGGATAGAGCAAGGCCCAAGGAGATACTCAATGATAGGGTTCTTTGGAAATTAGCTAATTAAGGTGGTTTAATATAAATGTTAATTTTGTTAGCATGGTACTTGTTTGAAATTGATTGGAAAATTGACAGCTTTGAAAGATTTAAATAGGCAAGACATTTGAGTTGGAGAATTTAGAAGGCAATGTCTTTTCAAAAAATGACAAGCATATAAAAGTGTAGGATATGAGAGAGAAAATCAAAGGAGGTTCCCGAAACACGCCTTGCCCCATTAAGCTCTTGCAAGTAATTTCTAGTCCATGTTGTGGTAATGCGCACCATTATTGTTTCAGAACTATGGACATGACTGGATTATAGCTTTTGGCAAGGAGGCCACATGTGGACACGCTACATCCTTTTGAAAGTTGGTTCCTTGAAATCACTCACCTTAGGCTTGGAGATGAGCTTCTCATCAAGAAGTGGGCTTTGTAGAGCTTGTTAGCTTCTAATTTGAGCTCATTGTGCAACTATGCTTAAATGAATGTTGCGTCTTAATTGTTGCTCACAACTTTGAGCTTGAGCAATCTATCCAACTCACTCTCACAAGGTAAATGTAGTATAACCTTAATGCTTGTGAGCTTGTTTATTTTTTAGGTAAATGTAGGTTGATCTTAATTCTTGTAAGCTTTTTGTTTCATATTGTGAGCTTGCTTTGGAAGGAGTTAGAATTTGTGTAATGGTTCACATTTGGAAGAAAATTGTAGGCTAAGTTCTAAGTTAGGCATATGTTTAGTCACATTTTTGTCCCACTCACTACCTCCTCACATTTTTGGAGTCAATTTTAGAGAGCTTAGACTAAGCTTTTGAACACAACATGTTTCGTGGGTATGGACATTTTTTCATAAAGCAAAAAGTAAATGTTCCACTAGGTGATTAAACATGGTAAAGCTTGGAGTTAGCGTGGACTTGTTTTTGGGCACTGTGCAACGGTGGTGTAGTGCAACTAAACATCAAAATGGCCTAGCCCTTATCACTTTATGGGTCATTGCCTAAGGGCCTTGCGTACATGAAAATTTTGCCTTTTAAGGTGGGTCCAAAATAACCAAGAATGTTGTGGTATATCACAAAGGCGTTGCCACAAATTTCTTGAATAAAAAATGTGATGGCACTTTAAGATAGATTAAACTAGTATTCAAAGTGTCGCATGAGTAGAGACATGACAATAATAAAAAAACACATATATGAAATGATTTTGTGAATCCAAATAGACAATCTTTATTAATTTATTGTTGTTGTTGATGATGTTGGCATATGGTGCAAGTTAAGAGCCTAAGAATGCATACAAGTGACAACTTTTTATTGTTTATGACTTGCATATGAAGGTGCATCATGCAAAAAAAAAAAAAGGGCACGATTTGTTTGCTATTTATGACTGGCGTATAGAGGTGCATCTAAAAGATTTAGTTCTTGCAATCAAAGTCCTTACCAATGTGGCAAACCTTTTTGTGCGCACAAACCCTTAGGATCTAAGACATTGACTTTTGCATAATCTCCATTGACCAACGTGAACACATACTATTGCCTTTTGCAATGAGATGCCAAAAACAAGAACGTGGATTTAAGTGTAGTGTAAAGGCTTGGGCGGAGAGGACTTATGTGTTTGAGGGCCCAAAACATCTCTAGAAGATCTTCTCTACACATAAGGGGCCAAAGGCAAGCCCAATACATATTTTCTAGATGATCTAGCTGATCTACCTTAGTTTCAAGACTTACTCTTTTAAAAGCAGGTCCCCATCATCATAAACATGGACATGGACCTACTTCATTATCCGGACCCGAGGGCATTTAAAGGGTGGGTAGAAGGGCCCTCCGAAGCCCACCACACAGAGCACTTTCGGGGACAAAATTCCGAAAATATGGATGGATGGAGTAGTTGTTTCCGGGGCCATGTTGCATGGCTCTCTTAAGGGTAGATCCTTCATGGAAGACACTTCCTTAGCCTTCTTTTATTCCTGGACAAAAGACAATATACTTCTTGTCCACGACACCAAAGACACTATAATAGTTAAAGATCTTCCACTTAGATTGCAGCCACGTGGAGAGGCTTCCATTTGGCAGGTGATCGATGGATGCTGCAAAATACGTGGTTCGAATCATAGCGTTCCTTGAAAGATCCAACGGCGCGCGATCTGAACACAGATTCTCTCTCTCTCTCTCTCTCTCTCTCTCTCCCTCTCGCCTTTCTTCTTTGCTGAACGCGAGAAAGCCTTCGATCTGCCAACTTCCATGGAAGCTTTTAGCATACAATCGGCTATGGCGCTTGTCTGTTGCTGATTTCTTCCACATTTGAAAGAAGCTATTTCATGGCATCACAGGTTTTCAATGGAATGGTTTGCTCATATTATTAACTCCTGTCTTTAATGCCTTGCCTTGTTTGAGGTATGCTTTCGGTACGGATGTTTTTCCCTCAGATTTGATGGTATCTGTGCATATTTTTCCCCGATTTGCACGTGATTCTGCCGTGAATCAGGCTTGAGTGTATGTATTATGGATTTTTTTATGGTATTATGGAGCCGGATGCAAAGAAGTTCTGTGATGTAAGGCATTGATTGCGTTTAGTCACCCGTTGGAGCTCTTTGATGTGGAGTGCATATATCTGATGCTTTGTTTCGTCAGATTTTGGCTAATGTGCTCCTGTGAATGGATTATGTTGCTGTTGTAAAATATTCTTGGTCTCAGAGTTTAGATGCAGCTGTCATGGATCCTAATTTGCCAGGCTTAACTGTGCCCCTCACTATTATTGCAGGGGCCTCGTGATCTTTGGATCTTTGCGTCACGTCCCATTTTCCTTCAGTTTCATCCAAGCGTGTTCTTTTTGCGTCTTCTTCTTTTCGTGAATTTCACGTGTTCTCCTTGTGTACCTTGAACCTTTTCTGATTCCCGTTTGATTTCCTTTACCTCGGATATTGCCTCTTTTATAGACGGAGTAAGTTGACTCCATGCCATATACTGTAAGCTTTATCATTGAGATTGCTTATATGCTAACATATCAAGAATTGACCATTTGCCTTGATACTTCTCTATGATGTAACGTCTATTATATTCTTCTAGTTCTTTTCTTTGATTTTCTTCCAGTTACATGCTCTTTACATATTTTCCCCTCAACTATTGAATATTTCTAATAACTCTCGATTCTACTTTAGATGATACTTTCTGTTGTATTTCGTTGTGATGACATAGACAATTGTTTCTAAAAGTGTCAGATCCAATGCAACTATTCTGATCTAGAGAATGATATCAACGTATTGAAGTTCTAAGCTTGAAGGACCGTTTGGTTACTACTCTCTGGAGTCTATCTCTTCAAATGTTGGATGCAAGATACTGTGAATTCGGGGTATCACAACCAATCGAGATATTGTGATTTCAGCAATCACTCGGGACTTTTATGACCTGACTGTTCAGAGCCATTACATCTCTTACGCAGCCGGCACGATCGTACAATGGCGAGGTCAAAAGCAGGGGGCCCAATTGTGGTTCATGAGCCACTGCAACAAGGGCATCAACAAGATTTGGAGGACAAGGCAATCGACACAATGTGGAGTTCTGACAGTCTGAAATTAAACCGATCGATTTTGACAGGCACAAAAGGGCCAACAACACCCGTCCCCAGTTGGAAAATGTATGAGAATCCTTTCTATGAAGGCATCATGGCAGCAGTTCAAACAGGAGCCATCTCGGGTCGTGATGCCGCTGTATCAGCTCGTAAATTGGCCGCCACTCTCTGGGGCCTACAGAAACACTCCAAGCCCGTAGGCTCATCTTCGACCGCACCAGAATCAAATCCAGAGCCCACTCGGACTCTCCCAAGCCCACAGCAGGTTCTGCCACCGCCTCCATCGGCATCTCTCTCTAATTCGTCATTGCCTTTAGCAAATCAAACCGCAGCTGAGCCTTCTATTAAGGTTGGTACTAAAATTTGAAGCTCATAACGTTTTTTACTAGCAAAAAGAGGTTAATTGATATGCACGAAATTGTATGGCACAGCCAATTGGTTTACCTGAGGCACAATGCACTCCATCTATCAAAGAACACAATTGAAAGTTTGCACTCTGGCCACCAGCTTCCAGAGAAATATATTACAGAGGACATAATAACTAATTATTGCGAGGCTTATGTATAACTGTTTGTCAGACTCTTATAGCTTTGTAATTTCTATCAAATGATCACCATAAATTTCTTCTGGCAGCTATCTTATTTTCATGCTTGTGCTCAGTCCACAGATAGTAATGGAAAGGTAGTACAGACTAATAGACAGATAGCTGCTTTGAGGTCACATGTGCATCGACTGCTGGAACGGCGTGCAGAAAACAAAGACACACAAATCACTTCACCAAATAACCAACAACTTATTGGGGTATGGGGTTACTCGCTTTGTCTTTGTAAGCATTCTACTACTCAATGAGATCTACTGTTTTGCAAATAAAAGAAGTGAGATGTTTATTGTTTGTTCTGAATCTGATCTTATTTTAATTGGAAATGTAAACAGCAAATCTTGTGAGAATAAATTATACGCTGATCCTCAACAAGATTACTTTCTCATAGCCTCCTAGCCTTCCTAACGAGCAATGTATGCAGGTTCAGGCAATTGGTGTTATTCATCATTTGAAGGAGATCGTGAAGCTTCCAGTTCAGTCTATCTTTTAATTGTTGCATTGGTGTTGTGTGGTATACATGATTTGTGGCTCTCAGAGCCCACAGCCTTTGTGCTTACCCTTGCTTTGTTTATAAGCACCTCTAGGTTCTATATGCATGATAATGGCATTGCACCCTACTAGTACTGATATACCTCTGCTTTAGTCTACCATGATAAAGCAGTGAACTCAGCTTGCAAATAAGGATTTATCATAGTATTGTCAGAGAAGAGTATAAACCTCCTCATGGTCGAATAGCATTGTAAGCAACTTGTTGAAAGAACCATGAAAATATGCCAAGACAAATGCACCGTATAGCCTCTAAGATTATTTTTGTCGGAAATCAGTGGGTTGTGCGGAAGCTGGGAGCGAGCTAGATGAATGGATAGGAAACGCGACAATTAGCAGCAAAATGTACTCTGATTAATATCAACAAATGAGTACAATCGCTTGAAGTTATTACTTCAGCTGGTTGAGCATGATAACGTTGGCTACAGAGTGATAACTCTGATCGTTGTGTGTGATAACACATGCAACGGAACAATCTGAATGAATTGATAGAAACAATTATCAGAAGTTTTAGATATAAGATGATTATCAGAATTGCTTAAGATTGGAGATTTCAGAAGTTTTTTGATGAAGATACATGTCTTGATATACTACTCAAAATAAATCTATAACTGACATTTTCTATAGTTATTACAACCGCCTCAGACTGTACAATGTAGGCGGACTTCCAACGTGAAGTCATCGGGTCGGATTTTTGACCGACAATGTTCAAAATTACATAGGTTTGGATTTTATACAAAGGATCGAAAAATATGATACTGGTTCGAAAAATATGTTGTGGGTCGAATTTCTCGGGGTCGAAAAATTAGACCCGATCCGAACCGAACATGTTCGAAGGTGATCGGATAATTTAGTGGAGGTTCGGAAAAATTCCGAACCGATCCGACCCAACCAAGTGTCGGAATTTTCCTGCTAAGGAAAAACTCGAGCCTTCTGTTTTCTTGGTTTTGTAAAGTTTTCAGGATGCTCATTAACAAATGGATTTGAGGCTGAGCATCGAATTCCAACAATTTTGATATTGGATTTAGACCTTTTGATACACTGTGAAGGATGATCCAGACAACATGTTGCCATGTGTATGTACTATGCTCCAGGAAATGGACTGAGTGAACCAAATAGAGAAAATGGCATAACCGTAATAGCGAAACATATTCAGACTACCAGTGCAGAAGTACTTAATAGTGGTGTCTCCGACAAAGCAATGTCATTAAATAAGATTCTTGAGCTGACTGAGGATCCATGAATAGCTTATAGTGGCATATACAACGTGGATTGAATTGTGCCTAGGAGGATCAATTATAAGCGAAGGCAGAGATGTGGACAATGAATGCCATATAGCCATGGGCTCAGATTGTTGTTTAAATGTAGTAGGAGATGGTTCGGTGCATATGCATTTAGATTCCAAGTGGGATGTGTAATCCATGCACGTCATGCAATAGCAGTAGGAAATGGCCCAGAATGCATGTACATATCGCCAAGTGAGCCATATTTACCAGGGGTGCCAACCAGAATCAATAGTGACGGTCTTTGAGAAAACCTAGTATTAAGTCTCTTGAATGAATGGGCAGATGGAAGCATAAATATATGACTCAAAAGCTACTTCCCTAGACCTCCAATAGAACAGGACAGTGATTTAGTAGGACAATGTACCTCCCAATGGTGAAGAATGCCATAGTAGAGCATGCCAAGTGGAACGACGAGGATTGACAGTTAACAAGAGGGCTAAATAGCTTAGATGTTGTATAAGGATTATAAGCTATATGTAGAGACTACGAACACCTAATAACAGATGCACTCAATGGCTCAAAAATAGTTGATAAAGTCAAAGTCAACCGTGTTATGCATGAATACCACATAGAAGCAACTATAGTCGTGGTAGCTCAATGGAAAAAAAGCTAATTGTGATTGATGAAAACCAAACTTGTTAGGTAGAAGCATTTGCAAATAGATCAATCTATGCAACTAGAACCCAATGTAACTGTTCAGACCATGACTGCCACACGAGCATAAAGGTAGGTCCATCACCAAAATAACAGAATGATTTGTAATATAGCCCAAGTCATCAGTAAGGGATGTCTCTGATTACATTTCAAATTAAACCCTACTGCAATGCTGATGGAAAGACCATCATAGAAGACAACAATTCTAGTGCTGCAAAAATAGTTACAATGCACCACCAATAGACCATGTCATTGTACCAATGAACCAGAAATACCAAAGAAAAGTATTAACAAATTCTTGAGGCCTCAAACATGGTGTCAGAATTCTGCTGCTAAAAATGAGCAATGTGTTCCATAAGAACTCTTCCTACAAGATATCGATAGAGGAACGTTGCTTCCAAATATCAACAACAAGGCTCTACCACTGCTTGCCACATAGGGGAACATTGCTACGGAACACCAACAACAAGAGTGAGCCACTGTGTGCCATAAATACTTTGCTGCCCAGAAATAAATACATTACAAAACAAAGAACATTACAATGTTTCCACTACACTTTAGCCATAGAAAGACATGGATCTATCTCGTGTATTTCCTATCTGAATGGACCATGAACACCTAGTCATGTCAGTTGGAACTAGATCAAATGTATTCCAAGGTACAGACCAAAAACACCTTTAGCAGTAAGTAGGAATTGATCTAGATCTGCAAAGAGATCCCCAACTACAACTATCCAAACTAACCATGAATGCTAGTCAACACTGGGCCTACCCAAGAGAATCTGGATTATACCGAAACCCAGTTAGCAACTTATGCTTGGGTACTGATGAGACATAAGCAATGCTGTTTGGCTAAGATTTTTGGTTTATTGTATTTTATATTATTGTTTTGACTTGGATCCTTTGACTTTTTGAGTTGCTCGTATATTGTTTCTAAGTTCCTTTGACTTTTTGAGTTGCTCGTATATTGTTTCTAAGCTTTACCTTATGGCATCACTGACTTCTCTATATAAATTTGTGAGATTGGATATTCTGATTTCACAAAAGATACAACTATCCAAACTGACCATAAAGGCCAGTTAGCAGTAGGCATTGCAAAATCATAACATATGAGGAATAGTTGGCTCTAAGGGCCCCTCAATAGACACATAGGAGTAATAAAATTTGAGATCATTCATAAAACGATTCTTCTGATTCAAAATCCAAATTGAGAAGCTGTAAATC
>CM055092.1:43714093-43822432 GCA_029204225.1 Diphasiastrum complanatum | reverse complement strand
CTAGAAGAGTCTGATATCATGTTGTGAGCATGATGAAACATGACAACAGATAAAACATAAAGCAATTCCTAGAGAAGAATTTTTGAGTGAAGACCAAAGCACTGCCAAAGATAATGATCGTAGATCCTCCAAGTAAAATTGTAGAGATGAGCCTTCTACAAATTACTATCACAACACGAGAATAATCAATTATGGAATGTCTGCAAGTCATTTTGCTTATACTACTTGGAGGCCCTTAGGGAAACCCTCTACCAAATCAGGCTTACTAGGTCCAAAGAGAATTTGTGCCTTACAACTTGATCACTGGCCCAAACTGTCTGAATTTGTCTATGCAAAAATGAAAACTATGCCCATCCTATGGTGCTAGGAACCTGTGCTTCCATTCAAGTGTAGGTATTCCAACTAGGTCGTTTGCTCATCATTCTTTTGATGGATATGAAATTTTGTCTCAACCTTAGCTAAGCTCATTGCCATTAGATGAATTGGACAGTTCTAAGATGCGTCGTAACGATGTTTTGGAGGCATAGCATTTTAAAATGAGCTGGAATCATGGGAAAAAGAAACCTTAAAATAGTGGAACACCCTATTATGAGGCATGCAAACTAGGAGCAATGGTAGGTTTTAAAATGTAGGGAATCCTATTGTACGCAAAGTGTCTATGTCAAGTTAGTGACTCTTTGTCATGCCTTTTAGTGATGATGTCTGGGCCAAAGTTTGCATGTTAAAAATCTAGTGTTGACGAAGGAGTGCTACCAAGAGGGGAATCAAACCTCATGAGGGAAAATCAAACCTCGTGAGAATCAAGTTTTGTGACCTTGGAATTTGCATTAAGCAACTCAGTAGACGAATTCCAAATAGGTCTTAAAGACCTGTTAGAGCATCTTTCAAGTGCATGGATACTGGTCCCATAACCGTAGAGTGTAGGTGTACAAGGGTCATCACGTAGAGGTTCTGATGCGATGACGAGTATAGTTTAGTATTCCTAATATCTAATGTCTATCACTGTGCTGTATTTTCTCATTAAATTAATGGACAAATGACATCTCGTGATCGTCAAGTTGAACAACTTCAGCTCTACCTTTCGCTATTTACAATGAAATCTTCTTTTTGTATTTTCTCGGGTGTAGAGAGAAATCTAATGCTCTAATCAAATTGAACATGAAATAAAACTTTAAGGAAAAAGAAAAAATTAGAGCTCTTACTCGAAAGAAAAGCAAATAGTTTCAAGAGTTGGCTAAAACAAGGATCCAAAAACTTTAGAATCAGGATCTCATTACCTCAATGCCAAAATAGAGCTTCGATATCAAGTTGCAAGAAAACCTATGCTTAAGGCAAGAGATGGACGAAAATAATGAACCAACAACTATCATGGTGGAACGCTGAAGATGAATGATGATATTCTCCATAAGAAGCATGATAATAACAAGCTTCAAAAAGATTAATAGAGATAGAACCAACAACCATTAGGGTGGAATGCTGTAGTTGATGTAGGTGCTAAGTATGATGGTTTGACCTATACAGAAGCATGAAAGAAGTCTGTAGATTCTTGCACTTAATCATTGGTAGTGATGCACATTTGTTGAAACCTCTCCCCAGCTTATAAATCCTCGATAGAGAAGTACTGAGATATGCATTGTTGTTGTGGCATGAGAAGCATCGCCTACCCCTGGTTGGGTAGAGTGATGAAAATCACTCAATGGTGGCTTGTGAAGTCTCTAAACCTTGTCCCTCTGATAAATGAAGAACTAATGGAGAAGTAATGACTGAATGGCATGTAAAGCTGTAATGATAATTTATGACCTACTGGGAAGATACTATGATGAAGAGATATCGGAAAGGATCTACCTAGAGAAAGTGGAATATGGCCTATTGTATGAAGAACAATGATTCTAGCACATCTTGAAAAGCACGCCGAAAAGTATGACAAAACCTTGAAGAATTTGGAAACTTAGAAACTAAACGTTCATGCATCCAGATCATGATGTGTAAAGTGCAATAAGAGTGCCCTACTGTTGGAAGGTTAGTCATATAAAAATCTCCAGAAAAGCTTTAACGGCTCAAAAAACTAGCAAGAGTTAATTTATGGTGCCCTATATTCTGTTGCTTAGAATGTCAAAAGTTCCAACATAGTCTTTTTAGCAAAAAGCAATTGAGATTTTCTAATGCTGCTAGTAGCTGAAGTCTACTTGGCATGTTGCTTTTTCAATCGGTTTCAGAAGAAGCTTGTCCTATTCATCTCACACATTTTCATTGTGATGCCATGATTCCAGGTTTGCAAAGCAGATGACAAGCCTTTGATGCTGGTAGCATTGCTGCAGACCTTTGGGAAGCAGCGTACCATCATCTTCACTGCTTCTGTAGTGGCAACACATCGTCTGTATGTATTTCTGAAGTGCTTTGAAGGTCTCTCGTCTGAAGTACAGGAGTATTCAAGCTTACAGCATCAGATGGTTCGAAGGTATTTTACCTTACTGATTTGATTACTATTCAGATCGTATCAATATAATGGTTATTTTTGAGTGATTTATACAAAAATTGGTGTTTACAAAGCCATTCAAGTTGATACAGAAAAAGTTTGTAGCTATTGTATAAATGAAATCACATATGTAAGCATTATTCTAAGTTTCTTCATTGAAAAAAGGAACATGCCCGGTAAGTTCTTGGACAAAGTAAGTTTTAGGTCCTCATTTTCAATACAACTCATTAAAATCTGGAAACCAGATAGGAATTGACATCACCAACAATAGGAGTATTTGAGATAATGAACTTTTTTAGTATTGGGCAGTAGTTTTGGCTGTTCAAGTAGTTCTCTGAGCTATTCTGCATTAAATCCACGTCCACTGTCAGCTACATTGTCATCACTACCTCTATCTCCAGAAGGTAACAGTTATTTTCTTTGGTTCTTTGTGTGTATGTTGAGGTGCACTTGTGTGTATGCAAGATGTGTGTATGTATAGATGTGTTGCTCTGGTACCTCAAGGGGAGTTGGGACAACCAGCTTAGTTGCCCAACCAAGCAAACATTAGCATAAACAAGCACAACAAAGACTCAACCTGACACCATGTTAGCATGAGCTCCACGGAGCTAGCCTTGAACCATCCAAGGAAGCTAACCAACATATCCAACATGTCATGAGTCTTTTCCATAATAAAAAAAGCCGACATGCCAACCAATAGCCAAAGACTGCCAACTCAACAAATTAGTATAATGAGAAGCCTGCCATCCATGAGAGGGAACTGTTGTAGAAGCAGTGAAGCAAAAGCTTGTGTTTGCTCCTTATTTCTGTTCCTAAAATGGAGGTGAAACCAAGAATGGTTATTGGCCCCAATGCTCATCCAATGCCCAATTGTTATTCAATTCAATTTACTTTAGTACAGGAAAAGTGTAGAACCTGCCGAGAGATGTTTAGCATTTCTAATATTTTTGAGAATCTGCATTCTTGACTTTAGATTTATCTAGTCAACATAAAAATTGGTTACCTTGGAGCACATCTTATTTTTATCTGGCCGTTACAGTAGCTGCTCATGTTTTATTTTGCAAGGTTGCTGAGATTAACATAGTGCATGCATATTTTTCATCTTGGAGCTCTTCATTTTAGGAGATGTATGTGTGCAGTAAAGCATTGGAAGCATTTAGAGGAGGTGATGCGCATATCCTCGTTGCATCTGATGGCATGGCAAGAGGCATGGATGTTGATGGGGTAGTCAATATTGTAAATTATGATATGCCAGTCTATATTAAGACTTACATCCATCGTGTGGGTCGAACTGCTCGGGCTGGACGGGCAGGCTGCTCTTTCACATTCCTGAGGAAAGAGGAGGTGTGTCTCTCCCATTCCCCTTTGTTTGTGAGGCCTAATTGCACCAATCTTGATGATTGACCATAACAACAACATTAAGCTCGTGACTGCATTTTAGCTCAATGGACATGGTCTTCTCATTTGAATTTTTTCCCAGGTAAGGCATTTCAAATCACTATTGAAAAAGGCTCAAAACAGTTCCTGTAAGAATTACAGGCTGCCTTCATCTGCTGTAGAAGCACTTCAACCTCGCTACATGTCAGGTATTATAACCAGCATCCTAGTTCTGCTTGTCATATAAATAATATTATGGAGTCATAAAAATGTTCTAGGTTACATTGAGTGTTGCTAAAATAATAATCCATGGATGAATCTGGAATTTAGCAAACATTTTGAAAATGTTTACCATCAAGCGATAAATCTCGAAAAGTTTTAAGTGAGCAACATTAAGGTTTATTGTCAATGCTTTTGGTGGTTTTCTACTTTTGCATTACATTAAGGAGCAATAAATTTTTGTTACAGAAGGAAAATCTTAAGAAGTCTATTTTATGAGTGTTAAAAGAATCACTAGTCCATAGTTCTCAGGCCAGGTCGTTCCGAGTGTCGTATGGAATGTGAACGTAGGAAAAAAGTTTCACATGTAAAATGTTATTTTCTAATTTATGAGGGCACTCTTAGAATGCAATTTGTTCCTTTGGCACCTTCTATACATATCAGTCACTGTTTGTTTCTTACATACAGAACAAAACATGGGTGTTAAAATTTAATTCGGAACAGTTCTTTATGCACTGGCCCTTGGCTATCAATATTCAACAATATCGTAAAAGCCAAGTGATAGGAATGAGCAAAATGACCAGGAGTTTTTGTCATTGCTACCTCCACATTCTAGGCAAAGCGATCATATAGTCATGTCCTGATCTGAAAAAAGTTCAGTGTTTCCACTCTATGTAGAGGGTGCTTCTACAAAAAAAAACTTATGGATCTGTTTTTATTGTCAGATCATATCATTTTGCAGATTCTTGCTTAGTTTAGTATGTAGAATGAATCTGTAACTCATCTTGATTTCTGGATCTGTTGTGGCAAATAACTTTTCAAATTTGCAGCCTTTGAGAAATTCAAGGAATTCATGGCCTCAGAAACAGCAGTTTCAACTGGCAGTCATACAAAACAAGCCACAACCAATGCAAAATATCTGCAAACGTCGTAAAGCCCACTCTATAGGAGGTTCAAAATCTACTCATTCTAGGCAGCTCAGCATTCTAAGGACTTGGATAAATCCTTAGGCTCTTGAAAGCCTGCTCAATTCCAATTTTTGTATTTGTAAGAGTTTGACAGAATCACCATATGCTTTTTCTGACAACTCATTGATGAAGCTGTTTTGAATAAAGATTCACTATCAGCTAGTTTTAGCTTTATTTTCTCACAAATTCTTAGGCAAAGTTTCAATCAATGTAGCTTCAAGGAGTTGCAATTCTGTATTCAGCTAGCATATGGAGGAAAGGTATATGAAATAATGACTCGGTGATTATGTGCTCTGATATTAACTCTTAAGAGCCTATGTTTGAAAAAGGTAGAGCTTGCAACACCACTTAGTTCCTGAAGGGCGCATCACAGGTGCTTATGGCACGCTTAACAACCAGATTTTGTTCTGAAATGCTGGAAATGAGGATATATCAAAAATACTAACAGATGCAACCATTCTATCCAACTCTCTTAACAATGATAAGCCATCATTTATGGTTGCTATGTTGCTGGTACAACTAACCTTTAGAAGATAGTACAGCTGTGCTAAATATCTGATGCCAACAAAATTATCATCTACTATTGCTTGATGTTTAGTACAATTAAATTCTCTCTAGAAATTCAAGAGTGTAGTTTGTAGTTTCCCATAAGTCAAATCTTGTTTTGTTCTTGTTTCTTAGCAATTTAAGGAAGTTCCTTGCATTGATTTAAAGCATTGCCATTCTTGCCATGTTAGTAGTTTTTAACATCACATTTTTGAACCGCCTTTCTGAAGAAAAATAAAATCCTTATTACTGTTTGTATCCCCTGTTATCCACAGCTATCTTCTTTCTTGTACTTGAAAAAGTCTGTTAAATGATGCTATCAAAGTGTTCTGAAGAGATTGGATAATAAAATATGCAAAAAACTTTTGACATTGTAACCAACCTTCCAAATCCAAGCATTTTTTATTAGCAATGCCATCAAAGTTGTTTTCTTGTGCGCATGAACATGAGTGTGTCAAATTTATGCTCACTTGTTGGGAAATGACTAGGAATAAATGTGCCAAATTTCAAGTCTATTAATTTGATGTGACAATGGACTGCTTATGCATCGCATTTAGTGATAGTAAACTTTTTTTATTTGGATCAACGAAAAAATGACTTAGAAGAGACTTTAGTTTAAAACCTTAAAAGGTTTTATGAACAATAATGAGCAACAAATATGACTCATTTGTGTTTTTTTTTTTTAATTTTAATTTTTAAAAAAATGCATTAATGCAATGGGTCTATAATGTTTTTGTTTTCTCATTTTCACATACACGTGTACTAAATTGTCATTGATTTTAATTTTAAGTGATATTTCTAGATTTGCTAATCCAAACAACATATTTCAGCACTTGACATAGGAAACTTAAATGCTCATATCTACTGTAATAGAGATCCAAATAGAATCATTTTTTGGACTTCTTGTTATGATCGTATAGGACTTTTATACAATAGATTGTTGTAAAAAATGTAATGAAAAATAGTGCATACATACAAAGTATTAAAGTTCTCACATGTTTGAGATTTCATGTGTTTGCAATCTACTCAAAATCAATGGCTCAAATTTTTTGAATGGTTAACACATATATGTGTTTTGGTACTATCAACTCGTGGGATCATAGAGAATCGAACATGAATAAATGGACTTATAAAAATCATGTTTGTAGAAGGATTTGATGACACTCGTGATAGTTGAGAGATGGATTTTGAAAAAGGGCTTGAATGCACACTTTAAGGACATTTCATTACAACTCTAGTGTGAACAGTTTATGAATTTGTAGATTTTTTTATTTCACAAATCTTCTTTGATTGCATAAAAAACATGAACAAAAAATTTTGATATATTAGGTGAATTTTGAGCAAGACTCTAGAACCAAACATGAAAATTCTTCTTTACGCCTTAAGTTCTTCTTCATGAATCATCATCTTTAGTTTAATCTTTTTCAACAAATCAAGAACTCAGATATAGAACAATTTCTCAATTGTCAACTATGCTTGGGGCCACGTAATGTTTTAGTTATAAATCTATTATTGTGTATGTAAATAATATCAAGTTTGTTGCAAGGTAGTGTAGGATTAATTATTGTTGTGAATCCTAAAGGATTATGAAAATTGCAATACTACCAAAAGTTTGTAATACTCAAGGTTTAGAATAGAATTTTGTGAGATGTACATTTTATATGGATAATGATGCACATGCTCAAACACATTAATACTTGTTTCAAAATACTATGCCATTTGATACTTAGCATTCCAAAGAATAAGCTAGAAGAAAAGTGAACAATCATAGACGAGATGATATTAGATATCAACGTTTTTGGAGCAAAAGGGAAAAATGTGATAATCTAAAAATAGGAATTTGGATGCGAGTGACAAAGAACACTTGAGAAGTTGCATCATGAAATTCCCAAGCCATTTATAAAAGGCATTGTGCAAAATGTCCTTACTAAAAAGACACTTTGCCATATAAAAAGCTTGAGTTGTTTGGAGAGCATGTTTGCGAACATTCTGGATGAGAGGTGAAGGGATATGAAATACAAGCAGTAGATAGAGATAATGTGCTAGATTATAATAAATTTGGCCACAAAGCTCAAGAGCGATTGTCTACCGTAACTCTCTACAAACCAATTAATATTTTGCTTGTTTGAAAGGAAATTATGAAAAGGACATCCAAAATTTTAGAGATGGTACCATGTGGCATTATAGAGATATTGAAAGTTCAGCCAATTAGTGAGTCAAACCAACAATTTGAGATTTATCATGATTGACGATAGAGGTAGAGTCGTCACAAAAGTTATCAATAGTGATAAGGATGTATCTTATAGAAGTGTGGACCAAATGAGAAAAGATGGTCATGTTGACCAAAAAAAAATAGATGAGGTGAGGACCAAGAGAGGTAAATAAGGCTAAAACTTTGCCCATGCTAGATTTAATGTAAAGGAAAACTCCATATTAATGACATAAACCAAGAGAGAGATTTGGGAAAAAACCTTGACTAACACCACATTGAAGGGAGAAAAGAGAGGTAAACAGCCCAATTATATCAAAAGAGAGTAGGTGCTCCAGAGTACAAAGTTTTGATGAGGGACATAAAATAGGAAGGGAGCACCATTTTTTTTTTGCAAAAGTAGAAGAGCTGGTTCCAATAAATAAAATCAAATGCTTCAATCTATTTGGCCAAGAATCCCATCTACCATTGCTCCTTCAAAACACATTGACGTGTTTTATCACTTTGTGAGGGAACATGGTTGATAATAGTAAGGTGCTATTGTGGAAATGTGACACTTTAAAGGACGTTGCTGGTTTTTTTTGGCCAAGGTAGTACAAAAGAAGTCTTCATAGTGCAAAAAAGGATGGGCATATTATCTTTGAGAATTTAAATTTTGTACAAATGGATGTCTTATGCAAAGTATTCGTCAAGAAATGCAATTTTGTTAGTGTTGTGAAACTTTGAGGTAGTTGACCACTACCCTCATTGTGGCTTGGAGTGCTTTATTGGTCAAGGCATCTAGAAAAGTCCCATCTTATGTCTTCTATCTCTTGGCCTTATAATCTATGAATGCCAACATTTCGGTTAGTTTAACAATCGGTGATTCGCATTGATCTACTAGATGTTGTTCCACTTGGATCTACTTGGATTTGCTTGGATCATAAGATGACTGAACTGTTGTGATTGCTGAACAGGAGGAAAGAGTGTGGTGTGTTGGGTCTTCTGCTTGATGTTGCTATGGTGAACAAGGTGAATGTGAAAAGGGGAGGGGATGTTAGAAAAAGAGAGAGAATAAGACGGAGACCTAAAGAAGGTGGGTCGTTCATCAGATTTTTATAGCTTGTCTAAAATGCAGATAAGAGGGGAATTACCAGGAACGGTAAATTTTCTTAATTATTTCTATTCTAAAAGAATGAAAAAATTAAGAATGTCGCAAAAGGAAAATACGATGTAAAACAAGTAAGTAAGAAATAGGCCCTTTGATTTATTTTTTTCGAGCTTCTACTGTTTTTTGAATGATAAAATACATTGGAAGTGGTGCCTTTCATTCCTTGTCCTACATGGCAGCTCTGTCTAAGCGTTGTTGCTATTTTTCTTGGTTCTTTCAAATTTGTGTGGAAATCATCTACACAAACTGCTATGGAGTAGAGCCTGTAGATGTTTTGTTTCTAGGATAAGACTGAGCAATCAAAGTACAATACTTTGGACCTTACTTGATCCTATTAATGAATCACAAGAGGGATTGATTGATACTATCGAATGCAAATTCATCTCTAACTTTGCAGGAGGTTTCCAATTTCTGCTTGACCTTCTAAGCTTTTCCTGTTCGCTAGATTCGGGAGTATCTCCCTTCTTAGCCTCACCTGTAACTGATAAGTACCACTTAGGTACTCTCTTAGGAATTTCAGCATCGAACTTGCCTTTTTCCATTGGATGTTCTACATCAAGATCCACTTCTTTCTTGACCTGTTCTTTCGCTCCCTCATCAAAAGGTTCAATGATTACTTCAGATTGTTCACCTTGATCCATCTCGTCAAATGTAGCATCCCTAGAAATCACAAGCTTTTGTGCATTTGTATCGTACATCTTGTATGCCTTGGCCTTCTCATCATATCCAAGAAAAATACACTTGACAGCTTTTGCATCCAATTTTCTTCGTTTCTCATCAGGAATATGAGCATAAGCATCACAGCGAAATACTCTCAAATGAGAAATATGAGGTTTCTTTCCAATAAAAGCTTCATGAGGTGTCTTACCTTCCACATATTTTGTAGGACACCGATTCAGGATGTGTGTAGCTGTGCTGCAAGCTTCTGCCCAAAATGTGTTTGGCATACCCTTGCTTTTGAGCATTGCCCTGGCCATCTCAACAATGAATATGTTCTTTTGCTTTGCAGCTCTGTTTTGCTATGGTGAATAAGGTATTGTAGTCTGCCTCTTGATCCCTTGATCTTTGCAAAAATCAATAAATTCTATCGAAAAGGATTCACCACCTCCATCAGATCTCAAAGTCTTGATGAAACATCATGTTTGCTTTTCAGCTAATGCCTTGAGTTCCTTGAACTTAGCAAAAGCATCTCATTCCTTGCTGATGAAATAAATCCAAATGCATCTGCTATAATCATCAATGAAGGTAATAAAGTAAGAGTAGTCACTAAGATATCTAGTTTGCATTGGTCCACATAGATCACTGTGGACAAGATTTAGGATGCCACTGGCTCTCCTTGTTTCACTTTTGGAAACCTTTCTCTGTGTTGTTTTTCAAAATGCAACCTTCACAGATTTTTCTTTCAAAAGAAATATCAGGCAATCCAATAACTAGATTACCTCGTTTGAGAATCTGTAGACGTTGAGCACTAGTATGACCAAATCGTTGATGCCAAAGATCACTTTGACTATCAACAATGCTTACCATAGCTTGAGTAAAAGATCTTGCATTCAATTTGTAGAGTCGATTTCCGTTGACTCTAGCTCCTATAGCAATCACTTTGTAGTGATTCTTGATGTCCTTGACGAGACATTTGTCGCTATCAAACTCAGCCTTGAGTTGTTGATCAACCATCGTCCCAACT
The DNA here is from genome assembly GCA_029204225.1 of Diphasiastrum complanatum. Classification (NCBI taxonomy): domain Eukaryota; kingdom Viridiplantae; phylum Streptophyta; class Lycopodiopsida; order Lycopodiales; family Lycopodiaceae; genus Diphasiastrum; species Diphasiastrum complanatum. The sequence goes on along the minus strand of CM055092.1, from coordinate 43,811,803 downwards.
GACAGTAGATTATTAGCCAAACCAAGTACATATTGCACATTACTTATCCGCTTTATCATCCCGCTGGCTAGCTTCACTGGTACCACTCCAAATCCTTTAATAGGTAGCAATTGGCCATCAACTTGTCCAACTTCATTGCCATTGTGGATTTTCTTGAATTTTGAGAAGAAAAATAAGATAGTTTTTAGCAACAGAGACATGAGAATCTCTGTCAATGCCACGAGTAAAATAAAACTTGCACAAATTGGAGACGATTGGTCTTCAACTACCTATGATGACTCAACCATAAAGGCTCACTATGTGCAGAGCACATATATCATTAATCGGGGTCATGCTTTAGCGACCATTGATTGTGGCAATGCCACTCTTTGTGAACAAGAAGTTTAGGAAGAAGACCCAATCAATATAACCATAAACTCCACTGATATCAACACTCCCATTCTGCCCTTGTACATGATAGATGCACTCCCTGTTGAGTGGATACCTGAACACACTTTTTCTACTGAAGTATCCACCAGTGAGGATGACGTTCTTATTTTGGGAGAAGATATCTAACGACCAGCTTATCTACTTGCTAAATCCAGAGAAATTAGGAAGACGTCGTATACCGAAGGAAATTAAACTTCTTTCACCTTTGGCCATGGTACAACATTCACAATTGAAAAACTCTCGTGTATATAGACCTAAGTTAAAAGTATATCAATGGGAAGTACATAATGGTGAAGTCCTCAATCATATCCAACGACCCTCTACTGTGACAATCAAAGTGCCATTGCACTATCTCTGAATATGAGATTCCACTCCCGAAGTAAGCATATTGAAATCCGATATCAGTATCTTAGAGAGAAAGTGCAAATCCAGAAAATTTCTTTGGTTTACTGTAGGACAGAGTTACAAGCAACATATTACTTCACAAGGCTCTAACAAAGGAGCATCATCTCAGATTTAACAACCTACTATATCTGAAGATCAAATTTTTTCAAGATCCACATTAAGGGGGAGTGTTGGAATTCATGCTCAATTCCATCAGGTAATGAGCATCCTGAAACTTGTTCATACCTATTCAGAAAAAACCACAAAAAAAAGGAAGGATCGAATTTTCCCTAACAAAAGATCGAATTTTTTCTAACAAAGGATCGAAAAATTCCATCCCAATGTTAATCCCATCAAAGAGAAATTTTTTGACCCTAGATTGAATCGGATCAAGACGAAAAATATCCGGACGTCTTCGACCCTAGATTGGATCGGATTGGGTCTGATAAAGCCGGCGTCTTCGACCGATCAGACCGGATTGGGTCTAATAAATCCGACCCTGTGTATAATTTTTTGACCCTTAGTTAATTTGTCAATACTGTTAAAATCCGATCCACTTATCATTAAATAACAATGGACTTCCATGGAACTGTAAATAGATTATCTTAGGGCTTTAATGCATTGTTTATCTGACATCCAGTGGTGTCAACGCCCTGACAGACATATTGTGTAACAATGTACAAGTAATATTTTGCAACATTGATGAGTGACTATGTAGACTTATGTAGAATTAGCTAGCTAGTAGTTCTGATTATCTAGATATCAACGATTTTAGTTGAAGGTTGAGCACTTTACTGTTCTACGCGCAACTTCAAGCTTTTGTACTCACATTTCATATTTTAATCTGGGTGCATTTTTGTCTACGTTTGGTTCCAATTTTAAATGCAATATTCATTTCATCTTGAACTCGTAGTGGGTAACTAATGCACTACTAATCTATCTCCATCTGCTCACCACTTCTGTTGCTCACCACACATTTCCATCAAATTCTGACATGTCAATGGTGCACCTCATGGTAAGTGGTCCAAACTCTGGTACATTAAAAAATATAACAAATATTTTTGGATACTAATAAGCTAGGTAGCTTGAAAATGAAATACATGAGTAGTGTTATCGAGAGTAGTATTGTTGGTCTAGGCATTGAAAACATTGAAGAATATTCGCAAGGAGATTCAAGAAAGTTCAAAAGAAAGTGACCCATTTACATAATAGTAAAGAGAAATCTTCAACTCCACCATCTTGATTATTGTGAATAAAAGTACAAAGATGGATTACCTTCCCCAGGAGCTTAAACATTTGTCAATAGAAATCAAGAATTAGATTAGTGATAAAGACTAATATTCAAATAGTCACAAACTTGGGCATGATATCAGAATGAAAGAAGATATTTTAGAAGACAAGAATTATGAGAAAAATGCATGACAAAGCATACATAAAATAAAATATATCAATGATCTAAAATAATTGTTCAATGGTTAAAAACTAGCTTTATCTAAAGTGTGTGATTATACAAATCAAGCTAAGTTTGTCTTCGGATTTGAGAAAAGTTTTTACACTTGGTGAACCTAGGACCTCCCCCATTATAGTGGGGTGCTCTGCCACTGATGTACCTGTCCATTTGTTTTCCAAGTGTGTTGTGCAAGGGCTATAGCCTTCACACTTTCTAGCATGATTTGTGCTTATGCTCTCATTAGCATCTAATAAATTGATGAAGTCCTGATATACTATGAGAATCTAATCAAAGTCGTAGTGGACACTTTTGCTAATTTATTAGCTCATCTTTTAAGTAGCTAAGTTTGCAACATTGTGGATGTCAATTTTTCACTTCAGCTAGAATTTTAGACATTTTGATATTGAGCATTTGAAATACATTGATAGTTGCAGGTAATTAATTGTCAAGGTATGTCAAAAGTCATTTTGACACTTGATTATTCTTCTCAAAACTAGTGGCAATTGAGCAGTTGAAGCTTATCCCTTTTAACTATATGTTTGGGATAGCATTGAGCTTCAACACTCTCCCTTAATGTTATTTCAAACATATGAACTTCACATTCATTAACTGTGAACTTTTGTTTATGTCTTTTGGACCTGGCTTTGTAAGAATGTTGGCAAGCATATCTTTTGTTTGATAGTATTCAAGATGTATCACTCATTCATCCTGTTAGAAATCAATGATAAACTTCATTGTTACATTTCTTAGTTACTGTTCACGATGTACTTTATTATTGATAGTTATTACCAACTGTAACTAGACGTAGGCTAGTCTAGTAGTCTACTCCTAAGGTTTCTCTCTCTCTCTCTATCAGAGTTCAGGGTTTATATGTACATTCTACATTCAATATGAAGTTAGTGTGATAGAATGATATTGCGTTTTTCTTCCGTCTCTTTACTTGGTGATTGCTTATGGTAAATGCTTGACGTTGTATATCTGATTGTTGACATGGTATCGGAGCTACGATAGTCCTACGTGCCTGATCAGTGGATACAACTTGTCACAAGCTCCGCAACGAAGTGAGAAAGTCCTTCACGGAAGGTGAAAGCTTGGAGAGACAAAAACGGTTGGAAGAAATCCTTCTTGGTGTATTTTGCAGGTTTTGGAGCTCACAGTTATTAGTGGGGAACGAAGACACAGTCCCAGACGCATCGAAAAGGCCAGGGCTGCATCAGATAGATTGAAAATCTGTTGAGTGATTGAAAATCTGTTGAGTGAAAAAAGTTTTACGATATTTTTTGTTTTTTAAAGTCTTTGAAAATGCCATTTGTCAGAGAGTTGTGCAAAGAAATCTCTCATCTGTTTGTTTGGGGTACTGCAAATCACACCATATAGTGTCTAGTACTGCCATTCAGAGTTTTGAGACTTCATACTTTTCACATTACTGATCTCTGTTTGTTTGAACGATCACTTGCTTCAAAATCTTTGCAAAGAGGAGGTGACATAGCCGCCGCGCCGAAGTGGGGAACCTAGAATATTCCCTCTAAAAGTTCTTATATTCTCTCTATTTTTTATATCCGTACTAATATCGGATCCAAGCGCGCTAGTTGAAGAGAAACCCGAGCAGTCATACATTCGCGCTCCAGTTCGATATCGCATGTCCGTACCAATATCGGATTCAAGTGCACGAGCTAAAGAGAATCCCAAGCAGTTGTACATTTGTGCTCCAGTCCGATATCGCATGTCCAATATCGGATCCACGTGCGCAAGTCAAAGAGAATCCTGAGCAGTCGTACATCCGCGCTCCATTTCGATATCAGGTGTACAACTAGAAAAATATACAGTTCTGTGGTGTGGTAAATTTCTTGATCCGAAATCATTTATCCAGTAATGGCAACTCTAAGTGAGAGTGTCCTTAATGAGTCAAGCATATTGGAAGGAGTCGGGAACTATGTAGTTTGAAAATTCAAACTGAAAAACATTTTGATGGAAAAGGAGCTATGGGGGATCGTGACAGGTGAAGAGACAAGGCCAATGATTGAAGAAGACTAGAGGACATTTGATAGGAGAAAATGGAAAGCACAAAATTTCATCAACTTATCAGTTAGAGATGCAATTATTCCCTACATTTCGGATTCAGAAGGACCAAAAGAAGCATGGGATACATTGGAGGCATTGTTTGAGACCACCAACACATCTCGAGGGCTATTCTTAAAGACGAAGCTGCACACATTGCAAATGGATGATGGTGCAATTATTGTTGATCACCTACTGAAGATCAAAGAGATTCGTGACCAATTAGCAGCAGTCGGAGAGCGAGTTCATGATTGTGAGATCGTGCAATTGACATTGAATAGTTTGAGTGAGTCACATCAGATGTTTGTGACAAGTATAGCCACATGGGAAAATCTTCCAACCTATGAAGAGTTAGGTGGATTGCTCTTGCTGGAAGAACAATGTCAAGAGAACTTGAATCATCGCAATAGGGGATTTGATCAAGCTCTTGCAGTCAGAGGACCTGGTGGCAGATTTGGTCGTGGAAGACACCAATTAAGAGGTGGAAACTCAAATCATGGATCATTCCAACAATTTCAAGAACAATCCAATGATGGCTTGAATCAAGGCAATTGGAATCAAGGCCGAGGTCAAGGACGTGGCTATTCCAGGAAAATAAACCTAGAAATTGTAAGTACTACAATAAATCTGGCCACTGAAAGCATGAATGCTTCAAGAAACAAAAGGAGATGGAACAAAGAAAAGACAAATGACAAGCGAAAAATTATGCTGATCAACATCAATTTGATGATTATTATTATGAAGACAATTATGCTGATCAATATCAATACGATGATGATCAGTATGAAGATGATACAAGTGAGAGTTCAAAATTATTCATTACAACATTAATGACAAGTGATGAAGCCAAGGATACTTGGTACATTGATAGTGGTGCATCCAAGCACATGACTTCAAGGAAAGAGTGGTTTTCAGAACTCAAGCAAACTCACAATGGTGATGAAGTTGGACAAGCCGATGGCAAATTGCTATCTGTTAAAGGAGTTGGAGTGGTACCAGTGAAGTTAGAGTTAGAATTAAAGTTAGAATCACTGTGTGACTGTAAGTGGGTCCTATCAGTGGATAAGGATCAGTTGGCCTCACCACGAGGCAAGTCGACGGGACACGCGTCCCGCCAACGGCAACCTGGGTCATGCATGGGTTGCCTAAGTGAACAACTATATGTACAGTGTAATTTCATTTTGAGAAATACAGTTGCTATGTGAGCTTGTTGAGGAGAGTGATTTTCTGTCTGTGTTACTGTGTAGCATGATCTGTGTTCCTGTGCAAAGCAAATTCTAAGCTGCTATCAGAGCCGTACATGGAGTGTACACAGTGCAATGTCGTCGTTGAAGAGAGCTTCGGGAGAACTGTCTTCTGAGAGTTCGGGGTTTTACGGCGGGTTGAAGACGGAAAGAGAAGCACTGGTACACGGTTTCTAATTTATAGAGGCTTGCTAAGCTCAGCAGAGAGATTATTAGCCTGTGCATAGCATCAGACAGGGAAAAATTTGGTGAAAATTTGACAATTTTGAAGCCAGCTGAAAATTGAAACCGGACTTGGGGTTACAATTTTTATACATAACTGGTGATTTCTTTGTTGTTTGTCCACCGTTTTGGATGCCGTAAGGACAGGAAGGAAGCTAATCACACAATCTTTTTTATTTTTGACGAATTTTTTCAACAAAAAAGAGATTCGTCAATCAGCCATTGAGAGATTTTGAGGTTTATGTCTCATCGTTTTTCCATGGAATTTCCTGACTGAACACTCTATAGTCATGAATTCAGTAGGGCGACGCTGATCCAGGCCTCAGATCATGCTCAAAACGATCCACAGGAGAGCTTGATTTGATGTTTTTGAGAGAAGGGAGGCGCGGTCGCAGGCAGGGAAGTCGCGGGCAGTTCGCGTGCCCAACACGATGAAGAACTCAGTGTACAAGCTCTTAGCGTATGCAGGAGTTTGGTTCGATGCCCAGATGTACTTTGAACCTTTAGATGAGGTGTCAAGTGAATCAACGGTCCAGAATCTGTGATGGGAGAGAAATTTGAACCACAAGATTTGGTTCAACCATTGGATGAGCTTTAAACAGGGTCCTGAAGAATTGAAGTGCATTCTGGCCTTCAAATTCATTAAAAATTTTCATACTGAAAGTTGAGTTGGGTCCCTTCACAAGTGAAGAGTGAAGTTTCTTCAATGTGAAGAAACAGTTCAAAAGCTAGAAAAGTTCCTATTTTTGGGTCCTTTGCCCGTTTTGACCCAAACGAAAGGCTATAACCTCCAAACGAAGGGCACCTGGACTGTACCTGCAAGTACGGTACAACAAAACAGAGCGGTTGCAGCGGAGAAAGTGTTCGGAGTATGCTAGAAGTAGTTTCAGCATTCCACTGGGCACGTTGTTGGGAATTGACGACTGAGTGCATTTTGGAAGGCGACACTGATTTAGCTTTCAAATTGGTGGAAAAGCGGCGAGTGTCCTGGTAAGAAAAAAAGTGCAGGTCATTATTTTCAACTTCTGACATCACTGTTGGCCTTGACATACTATTCTTAGCCTAAGGCAGAAGTTTTAAGCAGTTTTGCGATGGCAAACATGGGAGAGTCCATTTTGAGTGAAAGTAGCAAATTGGACGGGATTTCCAACTATGCAGTGTGGAAATTCAAAATGAAAAACATACTGATGGAGAAAGATGTGTGGGAAGTTGTCACAGGTGATGAGAGAAGGCCGCCAAATGAAGCAGACATCAAAGTGTTCAACAAAAAGATGAGGAAAGCTTTGACCTTCATTAACTTGTCAGTGAAGGATCACATCATTACCCACATTTGTGATGCTATTACACCCAGACACGCATGGGATATGCTAAAGGAGCAGTTCGAGACGTCAAATCCGTCAAGAATCATGTTTCTGAAGTCAAAGTTGAATAGTGCCCGCATGGAGCAAGGAGAGCACATTCAGACGTACATGACCAGAATCAAGACAATGAGAGATGAACTGCATTCTATTGGAGAACGCATACGTGATGTGGAGCTAGTGCATAATGCATTATGCGGCATTGCAGAACCCTATCAAATGTTTCTGAGTGGAATAGCATCAAGAGAAAGATTGCCAACCTTTGACGAGCTCACAGGAATCTTGATGCAGGAAGAGCAACTACAAGAAATGGTGAAAGCTAGACGTCAAAATACTGATGATCAGGCACTTGCGACACGCCAAAAACAAGGCAAGGGCAAGGGCAAGAAGAAGACTAAACAGCAATTTGCCAAGTCTCAGGAGGATGAGGGATCTTCCAACAAAACTAAGAAGAAAGGCAAGTGCTTCCATTGTGGTAAAAAGGGCCACTGGAAGAGTGAATGTCGCAAATTCATGGCGGAACAAGGCAAGGGAAAACCAAAACAAGCAGGTAACCTTGTCGATGAGGGTGAGACTGAAGACTCTAGCATCTTCATATCTGCATTGTCATTTAATCAAGATGATCAAGCATGGTATATTGACTCAGGAGCCACAAGACACATGACATGTAACAAGAACTGGTTCAGTAGTTTGAAGGCATTGGATAATGGAACATCTGTTTCACAAGCAAATGGTGAGGTGTGCATGATCAAGGGGATAGGCACAGTTTCAATCCAACTGCCTGATGGCAAAAGCAGGATGATCAGGGAGGTACTTTACGTACCAGGTTTGAAGAAAAATCTACTTTCTGTTGGAGTCATTACTGATCAAAAGTTGAAAGTAGAATTCACCCATGATCGTTGCTTTGTGAAGGATGCGAACCAAAAGTTCAAAGTTATTGCGAATGGAGTAAGAGAGCCCAATACAAAAATGTACAGGTTGAATGCCACAATCAAGGGGCAACATGGACTTGTGTCATCCGTTCCTTCGCAAATTGAGTTGTGGCACAAGAGGCTTGGTCACTTGAACTTGGGAAGCCTCAGTTTGATGAGAAAATTGGAGATGGTAACAGGACTGCCTACAATAGAAGATCACTTGAAATCGATGTGCGAATCTTGTATATATGGGAAGCAGCATCGAGAGAGATTCAATAAAGGGGATGTTGCAAGAGCAAAGAACATCCTGGATTTAATCCACACAGATTTATGCGGGCCCATGAGGACCATGTCCTTAGGAAAAGCCTTCTATTTCATGACCTTTATTGATGATATGTCACGTAAGACGTGGATCTACTTCTTGAAGAAGAAATCAGATGCTTTTGATAACTTCAAGAACTTCAAAAACTTGGTCGAAAATCAGATAGGTAAGAAGATCAAAGTCCTAAGATCAGATAGTGGAGGTGAGTATAAGTCTAATGACTTCAATGATCTTTGTGATCAATGTGGGATTAAAAGACAATCTACGCAAGCTCATACTCCTGCTCTCAATGGTGTAGCTGAGCGCAAAAATCGTACGATTGTGGAAAGTGCCAGATCTATGCTAGCTGAGATGAAATTACCAAAAGATTTTTGGTCAGAAGCATGTAGCACGGCAGTCTATCTTCAAAATAGAAGTCCTACCATTGCCATACCAAAAATTACACCTGAGGAAGCATTCACAAATAAGAAGCCAAAGGTGAACCACTTGCGAATCTTTGGATGTAAGGCCTTTGTACATATTCCTAAGGAAGAAAGACATAAACTTGATGTAAAAGCTATCAAGTGCATATTTCTAGGATATGATGATCGCGTGAAGGGCTATAGATGTTTTGATCCAGTCGAAAACAAAATCCATATAAGCCGAGATGTTATCTTTGATGAATCTAAGATGTATGAAGACGAAGATGCTGAGAAGATAGACACATCCAGTAGAAAAAATGGCATAGTGAGAATACCACCTGATGATGATCCATTCATTGACCTTCCGAGTGATGAACATGAGGATACATCTCAAGATACTACTACTCAACCTCAAGAAACAGGTTGGAGAGGTAGGGACAAACCTTTTGGTGCAAGAAGGATTGAAATTGCAGGTGACAAACGCAAGGAGAAGGATGTACCGTGGGATACATTTTCACCAGGAAGCCGATGACCTGACAAAAAGCTCCCTAAGTGGTTTGAGAGATTGATGGAGAGCCACGATATAGATGACTTTTCAGGATCATCTAACCAGGGAGAGCTACAAAGATCAACAAGAGAGAAGATACTAACTGAAAGGTATGAAGCAAATTATGCTGTGTTATCCAGCATTATTCAAAGCAAAGAACCTTCGACTTATGGTGAAGCGAAGGATGATGACATTTGGATCAAAGCCATGGGAGAGGAGATGGAGTCAATTGCTAAGCATAGCACATGGGACTTAGTAGAACCACCAGTTGGCAAGAAACCCATTGGTTGTAAATGGGTATGTAGAACTAAGTACCATGCAGATGGAAGCATAGCAAAGCACAAAGCAAGATTGATAATCAAAGGGTACGCACAAAATAAAGGCATTGACTATGAGAAGGCCTTTGTGCTGGTGTGTAAGTAGAATACTCTACGTCTACTTATTGCTTTAGCTTCACATCTTGGTTGGCCTTTGCACCATATGGATGTGAAATTTGCTTTTCTAAATGGTGAGTTAGAAGAAAAAGTGTTCACGGATCAACCTGAAGGCTTTGTAATGAAGGGACATGAAAATAAAGTATGTCGCTTGAAGAAAGCGCTTTATGGTCTTAAACAAGCACCACGTGCGTGGTATAGCAGGATTGATGCCTACTTTCGTTCAAAGGGGATGGTGAGAACACATTCTGATCCAAATCTATATGTCTTATGCTTTGATGGTATGGTTGCTTTGATTGTTCTTTATGTTGATGACTTGATTATTACGGGAAATAATCAAGAGATGATAGACATAATCAAGAAAGACCTCATGGAACAATTTGAGATGACGGATCTCAGCCTGATGCATTACTGCCTTGGAATAGAAGTGTGGCAAAAAGGACATGAAGTGGGTTTAACACAGGTGAAATATGTCAAAGAGTTACTACACAGGTTTAGGTTGCAGGATTGCAAACCAGTAAACACTCCTATTGAACCAGGTAAAAAGCTTTCTAAGCTTGATGAATCACAGTCATTTGATGCTACTCTATATAGACAATTAGTAGGGAGCTTGATTTACCTTACCACAACTAGACCAGATATATGCTATGTTGTTGGCATTGTAAGTCAGTTTATGGCAGCACCTACAGAAACGCATTGGAAGGCAGCTAAACGCATTTTGCGTTATGTGAAAGGTACTTCAGAGTATGGCTTGATTTACAGGAAGCATGATAGTTTACCTGAGTTGTGTGGCTATGTGGATGCGGACTGGGGAGGTGACTATGATGATCGTAGATCCACCACAGGATATATATTCCAGTTTTGTGGTAATTGCTTTTCCTGGTCTAGTAAGAGGCAAATTACAATTGCTCTTTCCACCACAGAAGCAGAGTATAAGGCAATGTGTAGTGTTGCACAAGAAGCTATATGGTTGAGACAAATCTAGGAAGACATTGGCATGAAGTAGAAAAATCCCACAACTTTACATAGCGACAGTCAGAGTGGCATTCAGCTAGCAAAGAATCCAGTGTTCCATGCGAGAACTAAACACATTGAGATTCAATATCACTTCATACGTGAAAGGCTGCTAAGTCATGAGATTCATGTTGTTCATTGTAGCACAGAAGAACAACATATTTTCACTAAGCCACTTACTGAAGAAAAGTTTGATAAGTTTAGATCAAAACTTTCTGTATTTAAAGTTTGTTGACTTTAAAGCTATGTATATGACTGTATAAAAAGTGACTCTACTTTAAGGGAGAGAGTTAGAATTAAAGTTAGAATCACTGTGTGACTGTAAGTGGGTCCTATCAGTGGATAAGGATCAATTGGCCTCGTCACGAGGCAAGTCGACGGGACACGCGTCCCGCCAATGGCAACCTGGGTCATGCATGGGTTGCCTAAGTGAACAACTATATGTACAGTGTAATTTATTTTGAGAAATACAATTGCTATGTGAGCTTGCTGAGGAGAGTGATTTTCTGTCTGTGTTACTGTGTAGCATGATCCGTGTTCCTGTGCAAAGCAAATTCTTAGTGTTAGCCAGCAGAAAGATAAAGCAGATAAGCAATGTGCAATATGTACCTGGATTAGCTAACAATCTACTATCTGTTGGGACAATGGCTGATCAACAAATCAAGGTTGAGTTTGACAGCGACAAATGTCTTGTCAAAGACATCAAGAATCACTATAAAGTAATTGCTACATGAGCTAGAGTCAACGGGAATGGACTCTACAAATTGAATGTGAGGTCTTTTACTCAAGCTATGGTAAGCATTGTTGATAGTCGAAGTGACCTTTGGCATCAAAGGTTTGGTCATATTAGTGCTCAAAGCTTGCAAATTCTTAAAAGAGATAATCTAGTTGTTGGATTGTCTGATATCTCTTTTGAAGGAAAAATTTGTGATGGTTGCATTTTGGGAAAATAGCATAGAGAGAGAGATTTCCCAAGGATGGAGCAAGAAGAGCCAATGGCATTCTTGATCTTGTTCACAGTGATATGTGTGAACCAATACAAACTAGGTCCATTAGTGGTTTTCATCACATTCATTGATGACTATAGTAGACATATCTAAATTTATTTCATAAGCAAGAAATCTGATGCTTTTGCCAAGTTTAGAGAGTTCAAGGCTCTAGCTGAAAAACAAACATGTTGTTATATTAAGACCCTCAGATCAGATGGTGGAGATGAGTATTTTTCAACAGAGTTTATAAATTTTTGCAAGGATCAGGGAATCAAGAGACAAACTACTGCACCCTATTCACCACAACAGAATGGAGTTGCAGAACGGAAAAACAAATCCATTGTGGAGATGGCTAGGGCAATGCTTAAGAGCAAGGGTTTGCCAAATACTTTTTGGCCAGAAGCGTGCAACACAGCTACTCATATCTTGAATCAGTGTCCTACGAAGTCTGTGGAGGGTAAGACACCTTACAAAGCTTTTACTGGAAAGAAACCTAATGTTTCTCATTTATGGGTATTTGGTTGTGATGCTTACGCTCATGTGCTTGATGAAAAACGAAAGAAGCTGGATGCAAAAGCTGTTAAGTGTATTTTCCTTGGATACAATGAAAGAGCCAAGGCATACAGGATGTATGACACAAATGCACAAAAGATCATGATTTTCAGAGATGCTACTTTTGATGAGATGGGTCAAAATGACCAAATAAAATTGACAATTGATTTCTTTGATGATAAAGCTAAAGTATAGGTGAAGAAAGAAGTTGGTGTTGATATGGAAGAGCCAATGGAAAAAGATAGGGTTAATAATGAGACTCCTAGGAGAGTGATTAAGTGGTACTTGTCAGTAACAGGTGATGCTAATAAGGGAGATACTCCCGAATCAAGTGAGCAGGGAGAGCTTAGGAGATCAAGCAGAAATCGAAAACCTCCAGCTTGACTAGAGATGAATCTAGCCCTAATGGGATCCATGTTAACAACTCAAGAACCTAGAACTTTCAACGAAGCAAAGGAACACAAGGAGTGGCGTGCAGCTATGGAAACATAAATGGAGGCTATATCGAAGAACAAAACGTGGGACATGGTTGAGCTACCTGATGGTAAGACGCCTATCACATGTAAGGGGATCTACAAGATGAAGTATGGAGTGGATGGGAAACTCAATAAGTACAAGGCATGACTAGTTGCAAGAGGTTTTGAGTAGCAGGAAGGTATAGACTTTGAGGAGACCTTTGCACCCATAGTCAAAATGGTAACTATTCATTCTATCATTGCAATTTCTGCTTTCTATGGTTGGAAAATCCAGCAAATGGACGCCAAATCTACCTTTCTTAGTGGAGTGTTGGATGAAGAGGTATATTTAGAGCAACCTCAAGGGTTTGTTGAGCCAGGGAGAGATCATTTGGTTTGTAAACTCAACAAAGCCATATATGGATTGAAGCAAGCGCCACAAGCATGGTACTCTTGCATTGATGAACACTTCAAGTGAAGAGGAATGGTAAAGAGTGATGTTGATCCTAATCTTTACATTCTTAGGCAAAACTCATGTCTAGTATTCGTTGTCCTCTATGTCGATGATTTGATTATCATAGGAAGTAATATGGGCTTAATTGATGAAATCAAATCATACCTTTCCAATACCTTTGACATGAGCGATTTAGGGTTGATGCATTATTGTCTTGGTATTGAAGTTTGGCAAAAGGAAGACAATGTTATTCTTACGCAAAGCAAGTATACACGGGATCTATTGTATAAGTTCAATATGCAAGATTGCAAGTCACTAACTACTCCAATGGAGGAAATTTGATGAAGCCGAGAAAGTTGATGCATACTTATACAGGTAGTTAGTGAGCAGTTTAATCTATTTGACACACACACGTCTTGACATTGCTTATGCTATTGGTGTGGTAAGTCAATTTATGGAAGAACTTAGTTAGACTCATTGGAAAGCTGCTAAACATATTTTGAGATATGTTCGAGGCACGTTAAATTTTGGCTTGAAGTATGATCAGTCTGAAGCCCTAATGTTGGTAGGTTATACATATGCTGATTGGGCAAGAAATATTGATGATAGACGATCTACCAGTGGTCATACATTTAGCTATGGTACAACTGCTATTTCTTGGAGCAGCAAGAAGCAACCTACAGTAGCCTTATCTTCGATAGAAGCTGAGTAGCGTGCACTTAGCAATGCTACACAAGAGGTAATATGGCTATGAAGATACTTACTGATTTGGGTCAATCACAGGTGGATCCTACAACTGTATATTGCGACAACAAATGTTGTATCCATCTTGCTAGAAACCCAATTCTACATGCTTAAACAAAACTCATCGAGATACATCATCACTTTAGTTCAAGAGAAAATAATTGATGGCACCATTGATCTAGTTTTTTGTAAATCTGAAAATCAAGTGGCTGATATTTTTACTAAGTCTTTAGGTAAATATAAATTTGAGAACCTTCGTAGTCTCTTTGGCATAGAAGAATGTAATTTTATCATTGAGGGAAAGTGTTAGAAATCAATGATAAACTTCATTGTTACACTTCTTAGTTACTGTTCACAATGTACTTTATTATTGACAACTATTACCAGCTGTAACTAGCCGTAGGCTAGTCCAGTAGTCTACTCCTAAGGTTTCTCTCTCTCTCTATCAGAGTTTTATATGTACATTTTACATTCAATATGAAGTTAGTGTGATAAAGTGATATTGTGTGTTGGTGATTGCTTATGGTGAATGCTTGATGTTGCATATCTGATTGTTGACACATCCGTCTTTTTCCTTAGAAAATGATGACTAATTTTGATATTTTTTGTCCATGAATGAAATCTTGGGATTAATGCTAGAGGTATACAAGTTTTACTGTCATGAAATATGGTCATTGTTGGGACTTGATGTACAGTCATATTTTGCAACAATGTTTGAGCTAATGGCTTTTCAACTTGCTGAAAATGTTGTGACATATTTTGCTTCTATCAAGTGTAGCGAAACAATTTTTTTTCTTTCAACTATTCCAAAATATTATTCCTCTTACCATCAAAAAATATTTGATATTGATTTTCCTATTTTAGTATTGCCTTTCCAATCAAACTCTATGTATCTTATCAATTATAAAATGTATTTTGAATCTATTTCCCATCAAATGCAAACATAGTTGGTTGCCCCTTTGATATATCTAACTATCATCTTCAAATATTTCTAGTGGAGTGTACTAGGATTAGTTAGAAAATGACTCAACACACTTATTAAATAAGAGATATTAGGTTCAATACATACCATGGCATATATTAATGCACCTATTAGTGAGGTATTAAATATTTTCCATTCCAACCTATTGGGCAATGCCAATAAGAAGCATGTCTTTTGACACTTTGAAGTCTATGATCCATAGAACATTGATAGATTTGTAGCCATCTGT
Organism: Diphasiastrum complanatum; assembly: GCA_029204225.1. Classification (NCBI taxonomy): domain Eukaryota; kingdom Viridiplantae; phylum Streptophyta; class Lycopodiopsida; order Lycopodiales; family Lycopodiaceae; genus Diphasiastrum; species Diphasiastrum complanatum. Next base: position 43,796,621 of record CM055092.1, on the reverse strand, counting down.
ATCATAATTTTCTAGAATACCTTATAGATGTTTGTGTTGGTCATGAAAATTATTTTTTTCTTTTTCAAAATTTTTTATTCTTATGCAATAACGTGCTTCTCCAACATTTGTCATTTCAAACTCTTATGATAGTTCTCCTTCTAGTTCTATTCGAATTTTGTACCTTTTTGAACTAGAAAAACATGATCACTTATCTCTCGTAAATTGAACATGAATATATAGATTCCTCTTGTATGGGGTTTGAAAAATTATCTTGATTTAACTTTTAGAAGATTCTCTTAACTACCTTTTAAGTATGATATTGTTGAAATCCTTTGCATATTATGCAAATTTAGCTTATCCTCTCATCAAGCTACTAATATGAAACTATGAAGTTTGGCAGATATCTCAAATTGTAACTTCTATAGATTCTTGTGATCACATACTAAGCTTGATCATGCTCACTCCTTTGCATATTATGGACTACATAATGTGTGATTGGAGGCATATTGGAGGGATATAATGATAAGTCCTCACCATGTCAACAACAAGACAAGAGGATAAGCTATTATTTCCTACAATGTGTTAATAAACACAAATTATTAAGTTGTATGTGTGTCAAGAACATCTTACTCAAAGTATGTTAGGTCCACGAATGTCATTGGATGACATAATTTTTTAAGTTCTATAAGAAAAAATCCTTGTTTTTTGAAGATTTTATCCATGAGTGATTCTTATTTTCAGGGTTGAGCCAATCAGATTTGTAGATCAAAATTAGGTCATGTCATTATGCCATAGGTAATAGTGGTCTGAAACTCAATCTCGACCATCCATTTATGTACGATGTGAGTTGATGGAACTTATATCTCATAATCTTGTCAGTCCTCAATCGTGGCTTGAAGAATTAACTTGCCGATAATCTTTATAATTGGGAGAGGTGTAAACATTATTTCGTCCATTAACACTAGCATAGGTATTTTATTTTGGTTTGTTTTGTTTTTATGGCCACATGTAGAAAAAAAAAGACATGAGCACAAAATGGACAACATGGAAAGTGGTGACAATGCCCATATTGCACCAAAATGTGAGACTTTTAAGCTTGCTTGTAACCATGCTAGATAATAAGAAAGGTGACAATCATTAGCCATGAGTGTATAGGTACATAAACTTAGCTATTATGTCTCCCAAGAAGTCAATATAACTTAAAAAAACAAGAACATCCATTTATCGATTTAGAGATAAAAATTCTTTTCATTTTTGTTAAAACAAAATTTTGATGAGTTTTAGGATCATTTTTTGAAGATGTATGCATTTGTCTATAGTGTTGGATCTTATATGCGATGCAACATTTGATGTTATCAATTTTGATTTGTTCATGACTTGGTCTGCTTTACTGCATTATTAGATGAGGGTGGAGCCTTGTAAGTTCATTTTTACATAAAACATTTTGTAGTGATGTTTCCTGATTGATGTCATGTGCTCAGCATGCCAGTCTGACATTGAATTAGTGACATTAGGAATCAAAAAGTATATCAATTTCGATTGCCTTTTGTACTTTTTGTCAAAAAAATTTAGTTACATAAAATTTGTTAAAAATCCTTGTATGAATAAGGCTTGGAGTTCAAATAAATCCTAGAGTAATTGTGTTTCAATTTCTTAAACCTAGTTTGTCTTTTATGCATGGCCGTATTTCAATTGGATGGTAGTTACTGTCACTCGGATTGGAAATGTTTGGAAGGAAAGTTTTGTTTATAATGGAGTGAATCATTTGTGGAAGACACTTATTATTGACTTTTTATGGATTTAGATATTTTCTTATATCATCTCTCCAACTAACTTTTATAGATATTGGATAATTTCTTTCAAAAGGGGGAGTGAAGTGATCTGATAAATTCTATCATAGGATCCATTGGTTGCATAATTTTTGGAAAGAAGCCAAATTATGTGTGGAAATTTGATTATATGAAAGTATTTTTTTTTACGCGTATAGATTTGCAATAAATATATTATACACATCACTTGAAACTTCAGAAAAAATCTAAGAACAAAATTTCACATTTAATATTCAGCTTTAAGCCCTTCGAATTTGGTGGCTCATCTTTAAAATTCGTATCCATCTCTAAACTATCAAACATCATTCAAAATCTGAAAGTCAAATGGTATATCAAACTTTCATGATAGACCCTCAAACTACAAGGCTGGATAATGCTGACAAACATCCATGGCACTGCCATCTGGACAAGGTATAGATGCCATGGCATTCATGGGCCCAACCAAGAACCATCCATGAGTTGATAATACCAGCACATTCATGAAGTTGCCATCTAGGCAAGGTATAAATGCCTTGGTGTTCATGGGCCCCACACCACCATGCAACCAAGAAGCATCCATGTGTTGATAATACCAACAAACATCCATGACACTACCATCCATGAGTTGATAATACCAACAAACGTTCATGAAGTTGCCATCTAGACAAGGTATAGATGCCTTGCTGTTTATGGGCCACCCACCACCATGCAACCAAGAAGCATCCATGTGTTGAAACATCCATGACACTACAATCTAGACAAGGTATAGATGCCATGGCATTCATGGGCCTACCACCCTGCAACCAAGAAGTATACATGAGTTGATGATACCAACAAACATCCATGGTGTTGTCATCTAGACAACTTATACATGCCACGGCATTCATGGGCCCACCACGATGCAACCAGCACTCCGTAGAACATATATTGATCACACGCTTCAGTCTTTATCATCTAGAGAGGAAGAGTTTATGTATTTGTGAGAGGTTAAAGAAGTGAATAGAGTGTTGAGGATTATTCTCTCTTATTTTTGTTCTCCACACTGTTTAGTGTGAGTGATCCTGAGTCTACTAGCAATCTCTACTGCATGACATGAATTACTCTCTAGTTAGACAGACTCTCTAGCACGTTACAGTCATTTGTTGTATGTTCGTAAATATGCTCTAAAGAACTGTCTTAAAATCATCTTATTCGTCTGTCGCGAGCACTTTCTTTTTGGCACTCGAATAATGTCTACATTTGGTACAGTCTAGCACAATCATTGATAGAACTGTATGTATACGTCTGAGATGTCAGTCCCTGTTTGAGAAATTGAGTCTTTGATCTGTGTTCTTGCTTGTAACTATACTTTGTGCATGCCTTGCATGTCACTATGGATCACTTACAATCAATGCATGTGAATTGCCACGAGTTTCTACAAGCATGAATTTGCCAATTCTATGTCTACAAACTATATGCAAGTTGTATTCTTCAAACTCCATGTAGCTCGAGTTCTATGTAGGCCAAACTTGGCATTTTGCATTTATAAGCTACATGCATGGTACAACATTAGTAGCAAGCCAAGAAATCAATATGATTTGTTTTTCCAATATTAACACTCCTCCTAAAAATAATCTATATTGATTTGAACATGGATCTTGGTATAACTCCAAGATTGGCTCTATGCTTGATGAAGGAACTTTTGCTCAAAGGTTTGGTGAGCATATCAACAATGCAAGATGATGTGTCGATGTGCTCCAAATTGATTTCCCCTCCAATGAGCTTCTCTCTCATGAAGTGATGTGCAACTTCGATATGCTTGCTCCTTGCATGGAATATTGGGTTGTTGGCAAGGGCTTGGGCTGAAATGTTGTCACACATGATCATAGGTGAATCCTCTTCCAAGATTATCTTTAGTTCCACTAGTAACCTCTTGATCCAAAACACTTCCTTTGTTGTTGTAGTGAGTGTCTTGTACTCAGCTTCACATGATGAGAGTGATACAGTATCTCGCTTTTTGGAAAGCCATAGTAGGCTTCAAACGATGTCTTGGAGTCGACTGCCTTCATGTTGGAATAATTTTGTAGATAGCAGGCTGTAGAAATTGCTTCAGCCCAAAAATTCTTGGGTAGTTGAGCGTTGACAGTCATGGATCGTGCAACTTTCAATAGTGTTCGGTTCTTTCGCTCAACTATGCCATTCTACTGTGGAGTGTAGCTAGCTATGAACTGATGCTGCATGCCACATGATGATAAGTAGTCCACCATTTCATTTGATAGGTACTCTCCCCCTGAATCAGACCACAAGGCCTTGATTCTCTGATCAGTCTGATTTTCAGCATATTGCTTGAATTCTTTGAAGCAATTGAATGCTTCTAACTTGTTCTTTATGAATATAATTCTGGTGAACCGGGAGTAGTCATCAATGAATGTGATAAAATATAGAGCTTGACCCAAAGAGGGTATGCTCATGGGACCACATAAGTCACTGTGAATCAGTGACATAATGGACTTCGCTCTCCTGACTTGTCCTCTTGGAAATTTTGTTCTAGGTTGTTTTTCACAAATAGTTTGATTAGTTGTGGTGACAGCGTTGATATTCATATCCTTGACCAATTTGTTATGATGCATGTACAAGATTGAACACATGTTTAAATGACCTAGTCTTTGATGCCAAACATGAGCATCAGAGTTACTCACAGAAAGTGCATAATCATGACTCAAGATATACAAATTTCCTTCTCTGTGTGCAGAGAACATTTCATTAGAATTCTCATCAAAAATAATACATCGACTAGCAGTAAACAAAGCTCTATAGCCTTGATCAGTGATCTTGCTAATAGACAATAAGTTCTTTGTTAAATTGGGTACATAAAGTACACCATCTAACTGCCTAGTGATGCTGGAACTGAAGTCGAATGGAGCCTTGGCCTTCAACCTTGTGTGAACTTGAGTCGCCGAAGAAAATGTATTTTGAATATGCTGTGAGAGTAGAAAATAGGTTCTTACATGGTGTCATGTACTGTGAAGCACCTGAATCAAGATACCATTTACATGCATCTCTACTTGGTTGGTCTTGTACCATCAGTGCCTTGTCATCCTCTTGGGAATTTTTGACAGAGTCAGGACCTCCATCTTGGTGCTGTTGCGGCCTTCTTCCTCGCTTCATTGTGCTTGAGGATGCGACAATCCTTAATGACGCGATTTGATCTTTTGCAATATCTGCAAAAGAGTTTGGTCTTGGATGGCTGTTGTTGTCTGTGCTGTTGTTGTTGTTGTTGTTACGTTGAATCTGGATGCTCTACCTTTGTCTTCTTGTCCTTGAAATTCTTCTTCTTGGATTGATGCTTATTAGAGTACAATGCCATTGACTTGGTACTCATTATGGATAGGCTTTTCCTCCGTACTTCTTCTTGCAAAAGACTTGCTATCAGTTTCTGAAGAGACATCGCAGGAGTATTGATCAAAAGCAATACTAGATTATTGTAGGAGGATGGAAGACTAGCAAGAAGAGACATCGTTGAGTCTTCTTCTGATATAGGGGAACCTATTGCAGAAAGTTGGTTTAGCAACTATTTGAACTCGTTTAGATGATCACTGACTGAGGTGCCTTTGCTCATTTTGAGTTTGAGCACCTTCTTTCTCAGAAAGAGACGAGTCGATACATCTGAAGTCTCGCAAATACTTGTTAGGATATCACATGCTTCTTTGGAGGTGGTGTTGTTTGATACGTGAGCAATTTGAGTATCTTTCAGATTCAAGGATACAATGGCAAGTGCTTTGCCATCCTTTGCTTCTCATGTTGGGAGCAATTCAAATTCTGCCGATCTGGCCATTGAACCATTTACGTACCCCGATAGGTCATTCTCGATTAAGATCATCCTCATCTTGAATTTCCACATGTGGAAATCACTTCCGTTGAACTTGTTGATCAGACGGATCTCTGAGGTTGAACCTTCCATTATAATCGAGGAACAGAGATTACACAGACAAAATATGAACTAGCTCTGGAAAAACAAGAATGCATTAGGTTCCTATATATCCTGGACTCTAGTAACCCAAAAACACTTCGCTCTGATACCAATCTGTTGGCTTGGATGTTGATGCCAACTGATAAAATAAATTCCTATTAAAGGATCTCAGATTACTTGGAGAACGGATATTAAAGAGTTGCTTCTGATGAGAGTATCGGAGTAGGTGTCTTAGACAACCGTTCAGATAAATTGTGAAAACTATTAGGCGTCTAAGACAGCCATGCAGTTCACTGATCCTGATATTCTAATATAAAGGAATGTAATTACAATTAGACATCAAGGACAGCCATAAATTTCCTTGTCCATGACATTGCAGAAGAAGAGTGAGAGTTACTTAACATTCAACAAGAATGTAAGGAAATGGAACAATAGCGAATCTGTATATTAGTGTTGTAAAAACAACGATCAGACCACAAAACAATAGCGCTGATAAGCGCGTGATCCTACTAACAGAAACAAGACAACAACTATCACTCTGAATATTTACTCTCTCTCTATGATCACTAACTCTGAGGAGTCAGCTACTGAAAGACCAATTTTGGTCGTAGACCTCCGTATATCTCATGTATCATCTGACAAATCAACTTTTGAATCTCTATCTCTTCCTTCAGTCGCTCATTTACATATATAGCAACTGGAAGATCTTGCATTATTCTATCTTTGCATTTACAAGATCGCTTAATAGTTGATTAACTGACTAATTAGAACAGTTATTATTGGAGCATGAAGACGTAGACAGTCTGTACTTGGAATCCTATGTATTTCTGCAGGGTGTCGTCAGCTTACTATGCTTAGGCTCTATGAATTAAAGTTTACACAAGACTCACATAGTCACACAAGCTCAATAAGCTAAGAATGCTCCTCCTCATAAGCTCTATTCTTTCAAGTATAAAATGACAATAAAAATTCGAGAATTCTCTCCATCACCCTCTTGAGAGAGAATTCACTAATTAGTTTCAAGCTCCTGAAAGCATGTTTCAGACAGCCTTGTGATACTTGCATCCCTATCAAAAGCCCCTCAATGTACTTCAATCTCTCAAGCTCTTTCATTTCCTTGTTATATATTATTCTGCGTATTTATCCAGGATCAAGCAAACAATGCGTTAATGCCTGTGCAAAATTCATCCCCAGGCCAATGCTTTATGCTTTATTTCTAAATTCTGAAACTAGAAACAAACGGGAAACTGGAGTGTGGTTGCGACTCGCGAGTGTGAGGAATATTTTTGAAATTTGAAGTATCAATAGTTTTATATTGTTTTGAAGTTAGAATGACATGTAATAATCGTGTATATCATGGTAACTCTCGAAAACTTATGTTCTTGAAGATAAAAATTTAGAATTGTAAGCCATCAAGTGATAATATTTTGATCACACACACTTGCATGTGAAATTTTGCCCTCGCCTTACAACAATCAATTAAATAATACAATATACAAGACCACTCAAAGTAAAAGTAACGCTTCTTGGTTTCCAAGGGGAGGCTCAAACCTGGGACCAAAGAAACTTTGGATGCCAAGCTAACCAGTTGAGCCAACCCCGTTGGGTAAGTAAAAGTAATGCTTCTTGGTTTCCAAGGGGAGGCTCGAACCTGAGACCAAAGAAACTTTGGATGTCAAGCTAACCAACTAAGACAACCCCGTTGGGTAAGTAAAAGTAATGCTTCTTGGTTTCCAAGGGGAGGTTCAAACCTGGGACCAAAGAAACTTTGGATGCCAAGCCAACCAACTGAGCCAACCCCGTTGGTATAAGTAAAAGTAATGAAGTAAGTAAATGCGCAAACACTCCACGAGAAAGGTAATCCATCGGCAGCTTCATATAAGTGGAAGACATCAGAGTCTAGTGCATACATCAGCTCATGTAGACAGATATACACCAAATTTTTGCTTCGACACTAGGCGGAAGATAGTGCTGCACTTTATTCATATAGTTTAAGCAGTTATTGCTACAGCATTTAATTAAGAGCATAACTAATGTGTCACTGTTTGCTCAGAAACTGTGAGTCTTGACTCTTCACCCCTCATAAAATCAACGTGCATCTATTTATGCACACTCATTGTCAGAAATTGCTTAAAAGAAACCGTAAAGCTCATAACGCACTTTGCCCCACCCCGCTTGTTCAGCTTGGCCTCCAGCTTGGACTTGGACTTGGACTTGAGGGACTGTGAACACGCGGCACACATCATCTATGGCACTCCAGAGACGAGGGAGGATAGTAAGACAGTCTTGAGAGACGTCGTTGCTCACGTAGCAGCTCGCCTCTCCGTATATTGTTACCGAGGGGGTCAACCAGAGTGGTTGTTGGTTTGGGCTGTTCTCGGGTCCGGTTTGTTGGCTGAGCTGGTTTTGTAATTGGCTGATGGATGGGATGATAGGATCCCTCGGGTTAATTACGCTGCCGTTGCATAAAACAACCGGATTGAAAACGAAATGCTTACTGAGTACGCCTGGATGAAGCTGCGTTATGAAAAGAAAGGTTACCATCAGGAGGCCGATTGGATGTGTTGCCATGAAGTACCTTGCAGCAGCTTGCTCCACTCAGCTCCTATGCACTAACATGGATCAAGTCATCAGCAATTCAAAATTGACTATATCAAATGCTTAATTGCATATAAGATCCATCATCATACATGAATGCATCACATTTTCATTTTCAAGGAACAATTCTCAAGATTTTGTTCTCACAAACTATTGCAAGTGAAATAATTTTTACCTCTTTCTGCCGTCTTGGGAAGATAGTTGAGAGCCCGCTCTGTAAATTACTTACTCTTAACTTCAACTTTGCATTCACAGAGGAGGCGCTGAGTTGGTGTTTCTTACTCTTTTTTGGGCTTCGCCTTTTATGTGATCCCATAGGTTGAAAGAAGCATCCATGAGTTGATAATACTGACAAATATCCATGGCGTTGGGATCTAGACAAGGTATAGATGTTATGGCATTCATGGGCCCACCTTGACTCAACCAAGAAGTATCCATGAGTTGATAATACCAGCATACATCCATGACGCTACCATCTAGACAAGGTATAGATGCCATGGCATTCATGGGCCCACCACCATACAACCAAGGAGAGTATTTTGCACAAGGCCCCACCCTCATTTAATGATGCAATAAAGCGGACCAAGTCATCAACAATTCAAAATTAATAACATCAAATGTTGCATTGCATATAAGATCCATCACTATAGATGAATGCATACATATTGACATAATGATTCTAGAAGTTATTAAGACTTCGTTCTAACAGTAGTCAAAAGAATTTTTATCTCTGAATGGAATGGAATTGGGCTTGAGCACAGACTTCCAACTTGCCTTGCATGGAATTTCAAGGCATAACTAATAATACGGGCATTCTCGCCACTTTCCATGTTGTCCATTTTGTGCTCATGTAATTTTTTCTTACATGTGGCCATAAAGACAAAACAAACAAAATAAAATACCTATGCCAGTGTTAATGAAAGAGATAATGTTTACACCTCTACCAGTTATAAATATTATTGGCAAGTTAATTCTTTGGACCACAATTGAGGATTGACAAGATGATGACATATAAGAGTCGCATCAGCTCACGTCTTACATAAATGGACAGTTGAGATTGAGTTTCAGACCACTATTACCTATGGCATAATGACATGACCTAATTTTGATCTACAAATCTAATTGGCTCAGCCCTATAAATAAGAATCGCTTATGGATAAAATCTTCAAAAAACAAGGATAGAACTTAATAAAAATTTATGTCATCCAATAACATTTGTGGACCTAACCTACTTTGAGTAAGATTTTATTGAAACGCACACGGCTTAACAATGTGTCTTTATTAACACATTGTAGGAAATAATGGCTCATCCTCTCGTCTTGTCGTTGCCATAGCTAAATGTGAGGACTTGTCATTATATCCCTCCAGTATTCCTCTAATCACAAATTATCTAGTCCATAATATGCAAAAGAGTGAGCACGATCAAGTTTACTATGTGGTCACGAGAATCTTCAGAAGTTACAACTCAAGAAATCTGCCAAACTCCATAGTTTCATATTCATAGTGGCTTGATGAGAGGATATTTTAAATTTGCATAAAATGCAAAGGATTTCAACAAGATCAGAGTAGTTGGGACAATCAGCAAGAAGTTAAATTCAAGATAATTTTTAAAATCCCATACAAAAATAATGTATTCGTAGACAATTTTCTAGTTAACAAAGCTACAAAATTTGAATAGAGCTAAAAAAGAGAACTATCATCAGAGTTTGAAATGACAAATGTTGGAGCACATTATTGCCTTAGAATAAAAAATTTCGAAAAAGGAAAGAATAAACTTTTCTTGACCAACACAAACATCTATAAAGCATTATAGAAAATTATGACATGGATGGATGCAAATCTTTTTGAATTCTTCTATGGATCCTAGTCTCGAAGTGTCAAAAGATATGTTTCTTAATGACATTGCCCAATAGGTTGAAATGGAAAATATTCCATAGCACTCACTAACAGGTGCAATAATGTATGTCATGGTATGTTTTTACAACACTAATATACAGATTCGCTATTGTTCCATTTCCTTACATTCTTGTTGAATGTTAAGTAGCTCTCACTCTTCTTCCGCAATGTCACGGACAAGGAAATGTATGGTTTTCCTTGATGCCTAATTGTAATTACATTCCTTTATATTAGAATATCAAGATCAATGAATTGCATGGTTGTCTTAGACGCCTAATAATTTTCTCATTTTATTTGAACGGTTGTCTAAGACACCTACTCTGATACTCTCATCATAAGCAGCTCTTTAATATTTGTTCTCCAAGTAATCCGAGATCTTTTAATAGGAATTTATTTTATCAGTTGGCATCAACATCCAAGACAACAAGATAGATCTTGGAATTCAATCTATGTTTGATCTATTGTGCAATCACCCACATTTTAAGAGACCAAACACACTTTTGGGTTGTCCCACATGCATGAAATTCAACACATGCCACATCCTTCAATGACTAAGCATGAGTTATTCCCCTACCTGCATGTAGAACCACCCCTCCTATAGGGCAACTTTGAGGCCCCTCTATGATTGAAAAACTCATTTAATATAACCATGACATACCGCGACACTTTTTTAACAAATTATGACCCATGGAGCTCAACACTCCATCCTTCACAGAAGTTATGACTCTTCTCATCTTAAAACATGTTCATGAATTTAGAAATGACATACTTTGATCCTCTCACAATGTGATGCTCAACTAGCAAGAAGTCATAGGTAAAAGAGGAGCTTAAGGAGTAGGCTTGCAAAGCATCCAAGGACCTGGCATAGATTTGTATAAGGAAGTAGTTGGTTTTTTATACCATCAAAAGAGCTAACAAATTCAAGTCACAATGAAAGTAATTAGTGTTTAAATTTTAATGGATTCCCTAGATAGCATAAAAACCCAACACTCATGAGCCTCCGTTATTAACCTTCCTAGAGATTTTAAAAATCAATTTATAGAAAGTGTTAACAAATTCTTTTGGACAAGGGAATTCGAAAACTTGTCATTTGATGCCATGTTCTTTTTAAGCCCAATGTTAGGTAATCGAGAGTCCAATGTAATCAAGGATGATTATTGTAAACATAAAGAGATTCTTGAATTGTTTTCTTCAATACATTGTTGTCCTCTTATATCAATTTGCATATATGTTATTGATGAGAACGACAATAGACTTTGCAAGACACCATTCGCTCAGATGTTATTGGAAGTAAAAATAAATGAAACTACAACTCACACATGACTATTAAAATAAAAAACAATAGACATTAACTCAAATTGATGAGAATAGCAAGCATTCACGCAAAGCATGCTTGAATATTCATTTCATGCTTTCACTTGGTAGTATACAATAGGAACCATAGGCTCTCCTACTATAGAATAATTGTGGGAGCCCACCACCACAGTATCTAAACCATTACACAATCATACAATAGGAACCATAAGCTCTCCCTCTACAAAATAACTGTGGGAGCCCACCACCACATTACCTAAACTAGGTAGTCATATATGGGGAGAGTGTATTGCTAACCATAAGTGCATGATAGTCTTGGTTTGGGCCTCATCCAAGGTGCTAGGGGCTTGCTTGTTAGGTGGAAGCAAAATTTCTTCATGATCCACCAAGCCTTCACCACCTTTGTATCAGGGTGGGTCCACAAGTCACAATTATGCTCTCATCAAAGTGATGGGAGCTTGCGAGGGTGGAAGTAAAATCTCTCTACATACACCACCCTTGGATTTAGGTGGGCCATTGCAATCAAGATTGACAATGTGATCTCTTGTATATATGTATACCTATGTGTACGTGTATATACATCTATTCACAAGTCCCCAACACTAGTATAATAGCAAAATCAACTTGGTGTATATGAGGAAGGAATTGAGATTACTAAGGCCTACACAAGCCATACTATAACTTGATTCTATGTGCTCAGATTCTCTTGTCTTCTACCTCAACAGCCGTACCTAGAAGTATAAAGTTTGTGGTAAAGTGTACACACTAAGCCAAAAAGTAGGTGGTGAGAGATACGTTTTAGTGAGTGACATATGTGGTGGAAACAAGGAGAATTGAGGGATGCGAGGTTGTGCAGTGGGCATGTGGCCATGCATATATTCATGTTGCTACACTCACCAACTTTTGTTGTTTTTTTCTTCTAGCATCATCATTTGGCACTTGTGTTGTCTGAGCTCAAATATGGGAAAGTAGATGACAATGCTCGTAAGAAATCGACAAATAAAAACAAGCAAACTATGGAATTGGCACTATATCTTGTGGTTTGAAATTATGGATTTTTGAAATTGGCTAGATCTAAATGTAATTTTTTTTATTGTTGTTGAAATACTATCAAATTTTCTACCACCTAAAATTTTATTACCATCAATAATTCAGCAAAGAGACTCTCTTGCTTTTGTTTACTTGTAGTATTTACAGTCTAGTATCTACACTACATATTGGGTATTAGATGAAACATAAACTTTTCTTTTAGAAATTCAGTGACCTTCATACTTTTTGAGAAATTGAAGATATTCACCATTAGGATTAAGGCTTGAACTTTAGGGGCATCCTTAAAATGCCTTTTGATTTATGTCAATGGAGGGGATGTGGTAATGAACCTTGAAGAAGAAGTTATATGCATTCAATCACTTTGTTGATTTCAAAAACTTCGTGGAAACTCAAACTAGAAAGAGGATAGAAGCTTTAAGAACAAACAAGGTTGGAGAATCAATTTCAATGAGTCTGAACTTTTTTGTCAACAAGAAGGAATTCAATGATAGCTTATAGCAACATACACACCATAATAAAACGATGTAGCCGAGCGGAAAAACTGTTCAATTGTTAAGTGTCTAAGGAGTATGATGAAAGCTCACAGATTAGGTAACGTCTATTGAGCCGAATCAGTGCAAACAATTGCTTATCTACAAAATCGTTCCTCATTACGGCTAAGGGTGCAGGGTAGGGTAGGACACAACATGAAGTAGTATCATGAGATTTTCTCTTTGATGTTGTTTTCTATGGATCAACATATTTTGCACCATCATTGACAAGTTAGTGATGGTGTAGACACCATCCAACGGTGGTGCTGGAAGGAACTCCACCACTCCGCCTTCTTCTCCCCATCTCTCCTTGCCCTTCCACTGTTGCTCCTTCCATTGCTGGATGGAAGGGTCGGTCCAACACTACCACAATAGTGGCAGTGCAAATTACACAGATCCATTTTCTACACCACTTAATGAAGATGGGGACGTGCTTGCAGCTACATTCATGATGAGGAATAAGCTCATCCTTCTTAACTATTGGATGAGGGTGGGGGCCCTCGCGTCTTGGTGGTACGTCAGGTGTTTGAGCCCGGTGTGCCCTCATCCATACACTTTTTTTCTTTTTTTAAGAATTAAGTTGAGAAGCTTGGGGATCAATGAGCGACGTGCACCCGGACAACTTGGGATATTATGCCATAAGCACAACCTGATAAAAAGAAAAATGGTTCCCTTTCTTGTGTGGTTCTTTGGCATGTGCAAAATAGGGTGCCCGCAAAATCTTAGTTCCCATGAAATTTTGGGTGCAGCTAAGATCTGAGGTAATGTGCAAATTCTCAAACACAATATGGGTAAGGTAGCACCGCCAAGTTGAGCCGGGTCAAATCTTCCCACATGTGATGTGTGCCTCTTCTATGGCAAATTGGGTGGGGCTCTCATCTCTCTCTCTCTCTCTCTCTCGCTCTCTCTCTCTCTCTCTCGCTCTATAAATAAAAAAATATGGGCCATTTTTTACTCTTATCTCCCTTTTTCCTTTATTTTGAATTGCTCATCGTTGGCTGATAGATCAGCATGGCTATGGTAGCTGATGGGCTTTCAGTGACTCTGCTTGTGATGCTGGCTCTCGTGCTCCAGTTTGCAGGATCGGGAGCACAACTCACGCCGCGAAATATCACAGTAGGAGGCAAATTAGGCTGGCAATATGGAGTCAACTACACCACTTGGGCTCAAAAGAATGCACCTTTCTTCATGGGCGATGCTCTAGGTAGAGTCAGTACTATCCGCCATCTATCCAAGAGCTTGTTTTGGTTGATGATCAAGGATTTTGTAGATAATGACCCATAATGATACTAGTACAATTAGCTACAGTTGCAATAGTGTAAGAAAATAATTTGTCATGATCCCTCAAACCTTTCATTTTACGTCTTGATAGTGCAATTGAATGCTTAAAGAAGAAATTCATGGAAAGTTAGCATGACTTCTGACATTTTGAACTGTCTTGTGTGTCCAGTCTTCTACTACCACAACAAAACAATTGGTAACGTAAGTATTCCTCACAGTGTGTTGATTTCAGAAGATTATCAGCTTGTTAGCAGCTGCAACTTCAGCAAGGCTATTCAAGTAGGAAACATTACTCAAGGGATCAAGGGCTTTCGATTCAATTTGACAGATTCCAAGCAATACAACTTTGCTTGCGGAATTGGTCCACATTGCAAATTAGGAAACATGAGATTCGCTGTGTTCGCACTCGAGCCTCATAACGGGGTCTAGCTTCAACAGTCAACTTGCATTTTAGTCAATTTGTTTTCAGTAAGAATGAAACTGAGGCTCTAGTAGACAATCAGCTGAAGGATTTTGTATAACTTCATATGTAGGAGCACTACCAGCAAAAAGAATTTATTTGGTAGCATTGCTCATCAGCGAGCAGTTTGGCCAAGCAACAAAATTTTGGTTGGCAGCCAGTACAAATTAGTGCTACCAAGCAACCTTCTTGTGCCTGGTAGCATTGCTCACTGCCAACGAGCAATGCTGGCAAGCCATTTTTGTGCATGACAACACTGCTAGGCAAAATCATTTTGCCTAACAACATTGCTCGTTGGCAAGTAATGTTGCCAAGAAAAATGTTTTTTCTTGACAATGCTCCTATTTGCGCCCATAAAGCTGGCAAAATCTTTACCTTGATCCAAAGTCCTCCTTCAAATGGATATTTTGTTTCAGATCAAAGTAGTGTGTGGAGTTTAATCTAACTTTCATTATATTAGCAATAAGTAGATTTGCATGGTTTTTTGTTTATTATGTTTGCCCAAGAACGAGCTAAGCCCACATGCATTTTCATCATTTCTGTCTCACCTCTTGCTAAGCCATGCCAACCTCCACATTCTCAAGGGACATCACCACCTTCTCAAATCCAGTTGCTCACTATTCATTCCACCTCCTCGGTAGGATATTAGTAACATGGTGCTTTTGGACAAGCTATAGCATATTGAATAAATAGTTTTCTTATCGTTATAGCAAAGGAAGAAATTTATTAACTGAATAAAAAACTTTGGACTGGTAGTTGGTTCCAAAGAAAAAGCCTTGCAAAATATCTACTCACTACCAATCTCAAATTGTACCATAGAAAAATTTGTGATTAGCTTGATTCCAAAAGCCCACATGCATTTTCAATAGTTGTTTCTTGTTAGATTTATCCCGTTTCCTCAAATTCATAAGCTAATCTAGTTCCATTCATGGAGTCTTTACGATTTGGAGCATGCTAACTTCATCAATTTTTGCAAGTCATTGCTCATAAACAACTCGTAAGGAACCCATAAGGCTTCCTATTTCGAGTCATAATGATCGTTTCAAGTTCCCATTGGGAACTCAAAATAATAAACCCATAAGACTTTCGATTACGAGTCATTAGGATCGTCGACCATAAAGAGCATGTAAGGAACTCATAAACTCGGAGCCCCCGATGAAACTCGTAAGTTGTATGTAACTTGTAAGTGACCCAAAAAGGAAGGTTCTTACGAGGGCACTACAACATTGCCCGTAACAAGCCCGTAAGGAAAGCACTACGATCATTTTTCATAAGTGACCCACAAGGAAGGTGCATTATGACATTGCCTCTGCTACGAGGGCACTACGATGTTGCCCATAACAAGCCCATAAGGAAAGCTGTTTTGAGACAATAAGAACAGGAAATGAAGGCCTACGAGCCATGACATAAGATGGCATCTATAACAAAGATCCTACGAGTAGTTTAGGTAGATAATAACGTGCAACCACCATAAGGCTCATGATTGACATTATGGAGTTTTAATTTTAGAGAAAGATGCATTCGTAAAATGGAATGTAGCTTACATCATGATCCAATTTATGAACTATTGTTTCTATTAATTCAATCAATGTTGTGCCAACATACATAAATCAAGTCAAATTTCAATAAGATGATGAGAAACGAGGTGATATGCTCTGATACCATTGATGAGAGATAGAGAATAGAAGAAAATCGTGAAACAGTCGCAACAAGATCCTCTTGCGACTCGGATGGAGTTCAGATGCGATCGTTGGACATTGCCAACTGTATCACCCCTACAGTCCTCCAGAATGTAGTCAGACACTACTGATCTACGTTTATAAAATTAATGCAGCATTCAACATAGTTTCAACCAAGGTGCGGAACTAAAATGAACAAGAAAACTTAGACACACGAATAACAACAGACGCATTTGCATTCGAGATCATACATAACAAGAAAATCATCTGTATTGATCTTTCTCTGATTTCTTCAAGCACTGCATGCAAATCCACGCAGTGCGTTGGCGTGGGAGAAATACGGTTCTCTCACGAGTAATTGGCTCACTTTACTAGCGGATAGTTGGATCTACAGATCCTAGACAGAATTGTCTTCGCACGCAGGCGGACATGTATTTTGCAATTTCGTCTTGATTGCTTACTAGCATTAGACTACTACACTATATGTGTATTCTGTCTCCTTGTGTCAAGTATCATCCAACAAGTATATAGTCGCTCTATGTAACCTTTAGATTAGAGTGATTAAGCATCTACAACTAATCAGGAAATCAAGAGTAGCAGATTAGCCATGACCTAAAGTGTATCTGCTGACATCATGCCATCAGATCAGACATCTGTACTCTTGGGTACTTGCATGATCTCGCTGGTAGTCTTTGGAGCATCAAGGGCAGAAGAAGGTTTCACGACGTTGGTTTCATTTCCATCGTTGGTTCTATTTCCATCGTTGGTTTCATTTTTGGTCATCTGTCTTTTCTCGTACTAGACCGCAAAAGACGATAGCTTTACGATCCCGAGATTGCTCCTCTGTCTCTCAAAGAGTCCTTTGTCCAGGGCTTTGGTGAAGATGTCAGCAACCATGTCTTTCTTTCCGATGAAGGTGGTCTGTAGCATCTTCTTTTCAATTAGATCCATGATCAAGTGATCCTTGATCACAATGTGCTTCGTTCTGGAATGGAACATGGGATCTTTCGTTAGATGTATTGTAGAGGTGTTGTCCATCTGCAATACCAGAGGCTCATTCCTAGTTTCGCCCAATTCGTCCAGGAACTGACTTAGCCAGATTATCTTGTTGGCCATCTTTGCTGCTGCAACGTACTCTGCTTCGCCAAATGACTGGGCCACAATGGTCTGCTTCTTGCTGACCCAGAAAACTGCTGCTCCAGATGCAATGGCACATCCTCCTGAGACGCTTTTACAGTCATCCTTGAGAGATGCCCAGCTAGCATCACTGTAGGAAAGCATCCTAAAACCTGCATTACGACAATAGCACAATCCATAATCCCTCGTTGATTGAAAATATTGCAAAATTCGTTTTGCAATCTTCCAATGTGTCGAGCCTGGATTCGTGCAGAATTGGCTCATCCTGAGTACTACATAAGCAATATCAGGGCATGTGTTGTCTGCAAGGTACATCAGTGCTCCTATTAGCTTCCTGAAAGGTGTGAGCTGCATCTGTTCTCTCTCTTCCTCAATCTTCGGACAGTCATCATTTGTCAACATCGTCCCTGCGAGCATTGGAGTATTTGCTCCTTTGCAGTTCAGCATCCCAAGGTCCTCTAGGATCTTCTGGGTGTATCTGGACTAGTGAAGGTATAACTTACCTCCTTCATAGTCCCTTTCAATTTGTAAGCCTAGGTAGCACCTGGCTTCTCCCAGATCCACGATCTTTCGAGATGTCTGTCTTCACCTCAGCGATCAGTTGTTCACTCTTGCAAAGTATTAGAGTGTCGTCCACATATATAGCCACAATGATGATCTGCCCATCTGTAACTCTGACATATACATTGGAATCAACCAACAGAGGCTTGAATCCTAATGATTTCAGGGCTTGATCTTTCTTCTTGTACCATTGCTGGGCTGATTGTTTCAGACCGTAGATGCTTCTATGCATTCTGCATGCATAGTCAGGAAGTGAATTCGAGACATATCCTCGGGATTGATCCATATAGCCATGCAAGAAGGTTGTCTTCTCGTCCACAATGTGGATCCTGAGGTCATAGTGCTTCAACCCACAGTACCCTTGGAGCCTTCGAGTAGGCCATCATACATCTGGCTGCTTCCAACAGGGTCCTGTTCTTTCTTTCAGCAACACCATTGTGCTGCAGTGTGTAGGCTGCAGTCCTTCTGTGAATGATGCCACGATCATTGCAAAAGTCAGTAAAGCGATTCGAGATGTATTCGCCACCTCGATCTGTTTTGATCTGCTTCACTTTACTGCATCTACATCTTTCAGCCCAATTCACATATTTTGTGAATTTATCAAGTGCTTCAAATTTATTCTGAATAAAATACACTCTGAAAAATTTGCTATAGTCATCAATGAAGGTTATATATTACTTTGAACTTCCTTTCCGAGATCACATTGAATGGACCGTAGATGTCAGAATGCACTAGCTCCATAATCTTGGTCGTTCTGTAGGAGTCTTTGATGAATGGAGTGCGCGACATCTTGCCCTTCAAACATGCATCACAGGTGGTCGAACTGGTTGCATTCGAGATGTTGATCCCTGTTATCGCTCCATGATGGCTTGCTTGATAAAGTGCCATTGAATTCATGTGGCAGAGTCTTTTGTGCCACAGAGTGTCTGGCGAGTCATCATGAGTCTGATGCACCTGATCTTCAGGTAGACGTACATTCAGATGATATAGATTTCATTTCCTGCTGCCTTGAGCGATCAATGTACTGGTACTAGCATCGATCATGTTGCATGCTTCGTCAGAAAATGTCACATGCATCCCTACATCTGCTATTCTTGCTACAGAAAGCAAGTCTTGTTGCAGAGTAGGCACGAACATAATGTCTTTGAGTCGTCTGTCTTTGCCATTGGTGTTGAGCCATAGTGAACCAATACCGTTCACTTGACGTCTAGATCCATCTCCAAGAACTATGAATCTTAAAGGATCTGCACTTCTAAAATCAGACATTATTCTTCTTGATGTCACGAAGTATGAGGTGGCTCTTGAGTCTAGGATCACCTCATGTGTGTCAGATGTTGATGTTGCGCACACATCTTCACAGATGTAGGCGGTCGAACAATTTATGTTCGTTCTTTCTTCACCCATCTTGGAGCTCTTGGGCTCCTCGACATAGGATGAATTGTTGTTGTTCTCCTGTCTGTTCTGTGCTGATTTGTTTCTCGGGTTCTGGCGGCAATCCATGGCTGCATGACCCTTCTTGTGGCAATGGATACACTCAATCTTGGGATTGAGCTAGCATGTATCTACTGTATGCCCGTCTCTTCTGCATCTCACACAAGTCTTCTTGTCTACACCTTGTTGCTTCGACCTCCCTTTGCTCTTCCAGTTGCCTTTGCTGGTCCCCTCTGCTTGCTGGTCACGGTCCTGCCTCTGATTCGACTCCCTCTTAGGCTTAAATTGTTTCTTGGATTTTTCTTTGTTGTCGTAGAGGGCCTGGTCATAACCATCCTTGTGAAAAAGGTGTTCTCTGGCCTCGACTTCCTCTCGAATCTCGACAATTGCCTCTTCGAGGTTCATGGTAGGATCTTTCGCGAGCAGGGTTCTCGTCGTCTCGAATGATCTGGATAAGGCTCTCAACAGGTACGTGAGCTGCTTCTCAGCTGATACAACGTTCTCTGCTCTAGAGTTATGTAGTGATAGAAATAGATCCTTCATCTTTCTCACGAAAGAAGTGAGGTCTTTTCCATCCCACTGCAGATTCGTCAACTAGTCTTCCAGCATCATGATTTGACTTCTTGATTTAGTCTGAAATCTTGTGAGCAATGCATCCCACATCTCCTTAGCTTTGGAGAGTGTTTCCAGGTCAAGTGTGAGACTATCTTCAATGGAAGATGATAGCAAGGCTACTGCCTTGTCGTTTTTCTCCCTCCATTCACGTAGCTCCTTGTTTGATGTTGTAGGCATTTCTTCTGTGCCATCCACCCAGGGAAATAATCTTTCGCCCTTGAGTATGAGTGATGTCTTTCCAGGCTAGAAAGTTAGATCCTGAAGAATCAAGAATTGTGCAGATCTTGCTCTGCATGCTGCTGATTGAAGCCATTGCTTCTGAAGTATGTTCCCTTGTTGATGGTTGTTTGTCTGAATGCTTGGCCTCCTGGATCTGATAGCTTCTTGGCTACGTTAGATTATGATAAGAAAGGTAGGCTCTGAAATCATTAGGATTCAAGCCTCTGTTGGCTGATTCCAATGTATATGTCAGAGTTACAGATGGGCAGATCATCATTGTGGTTGTATATGTGGATGACACTCTGATACAACTTAATCTTTTTGGTTCAGAGATTGCACCAAAATCATGGAGCCTTGTGCCCCTTCCGTGAGCCGCGATCCGGGATCCCGTCCCCGGACGCCTAGCTGCCCACAAATCCAAGTGCTCCCCCTTGCCCACAAAGGGGCTAGTACTAGGGGACATTAAACACTTAGACATTTACCACTTATATCCACTTTGAACAAAGTCCCACTTCTACTTATGGGATTTCTTTTAGCGTGGGTTGTGGCGCCACTTTGCCATTCCAACATAAGAAACATGGAAAGATCTAGTGATGGATTTCCACATGTAGCTTAATATTCTATTTAGGAGGAAATTGGGTTATAATCATCCATTATTTATGAAGTGCTTTTGAATGTTTTGAGTAATCTAATCCTTTTAAAACTTGTGATCCTAGAGTTTGTTGGACTTTGTGCTAAAAAGAGTGTTATTTTCTATTTCGTCTAATCATTTATCCATTCCTTACTCAAAGTTTGGATGTTGTCTTGATGGCTTTGCAAAAGAACAATACTTTACAATAATAATAAGGTATTCTCAACAGAAAAATAATATTTAATACTCAATAAAAGAGTGCTATTTTCTATTCCTATATAGGAAGATTACTCTTATTTTTTATCTTTTTACATCATGAATACTTTGTCAAGTTATGATCTTAAAGATTGCCTTGTGTGTCGTTAAAAGCTTAGAACCCACCTTTCTTGTCTAATTGATTATCCACTCCTTATTCAAAGGTAGAATGTTGTCCTGATGACTTTTGCAATAAAGCAATTGTACTCAACAATGATAATAAGGTATACTCAACATAGATAGTTGATAAGGTATTCTCAACAATGCATGTCTATACTTATTAACACACGCTTCTACTATAGAACCATTGGAAGGAAAGTGCAATTGGTTCCTGGTAGGTCTTTTGACATTGTCTCATGCCATTGGTGACATAATGCTAATGGCATTTAATTTTTTTATTTACTGAGCATGTATAATTGCATTATTGATTTTTTTAAATGCAAAAAGTTTGATATTGCTGGTGAAGAATACACCTTCGATCTATTGTGAATCTTCGACGTCGCTAGCTCAGATACCACTGATGGTGATGATCTCCGAGGGCCGAGCAATCGGATGGCTCTGATACAACTGAAGGTGAGAAGAAACTAGCCTTCGTCATGGACGTCAGAGACTTCAGTCACTTCGAAGTCGAAGCTAGTCGAGATTCACCGATATGAGCTCAGATGGAGCCAATCGGGACAAAGCTACTGCTTCATTCTACGATTAGAGATCCTTTGAGCTACAGATAGCTACTGTTAATATGATGGTAAATTATGATTAGTAGATAATGTCAGATGACAGCAGAAGTATATCTACCATTGATTGAATAAGCAACACAAAGCTTTCAAAGATTGCACACACATAGATCAATAGGAACTGCTACTTGTTTATATTAACAAAATCAAGTATACAACTTATGATTCCCTTTGAAAGCGTTGTATGTTTCCCAGATCAGCGCAAGGAGGTGAGAGAGGTATCTCCCTTACCAGTGACAGCTACTGCTAGTACTTAAACTTCGGTTTGATAATATGCGTCTGCTACTGCAAGACTGCATTCATCGACCTCTTCCATGTTGAAAGTACAGTACTAAGGACCATAAATGGATCCTTGAATGATCCATAAGGCTGATTGTGTGCTTGTTAAACAATCTATCAGATACTAGTCAACAGAAAACAAGATCTAGTTTAGTAGTTTGATAGAAAATAAGTAGAGACAATCAGATCATTGAGCATAAACTATAATCCAAGTTTCCACGTGTGAAAATCAGGCTGTAGTATGGCCTGTAGACAAAGTTTGAAGTGTGCCAAAGCTGGGTTTCATTGGAATCAATCACAATCACCATACATAGAGAGAAAATCCAAGTTTCTCCTTGAGGCTCCAAAACATTTCTATTTTCTCACTGTGGAGAATGGAAATACATAGTAAAAGACACTTCCTTTGCAAAGTTAGGTGAAAATCCAGCATGTAATAAGGAAGTAGACTCAACTCTCTTGCCCTAAAGTGAAAACCCTAGCCTAGATCCAAGAGTCATGCTTGGTAGGTGCATGGTAGGTACAAATCTCATCATAAATCAAGGTCTAGATCCTACAAAGTAGGAATCACTGCCAAATGGACACAACCACTCTTCTTGACTCGTGGTAACCTACCTTAGGTGTGGATTTACAAGTGGCACTTTGGCCATTCAAGTGACTAACAAAAAATATTGACAAAATATACTATATTCTACATGGCTAGATTTGCCAATGTAGGCAATTTTTCTCATTCCACACACACTCTATGTGTATTTGCTAAGCATTACAAGAACTAATTAGCTAAGCAATAGTTTAAGCTAAAAACACAGCTAACTATTTTCTTGCTACTTCGCTTAACTACAAGGGCTTAACGGTTGAGTCGTGACATTCAAATTGTCACGCTCATCGAGCTTTGATGACATACTTGGCATCTGACATGTCTGGCTCGACTTTTGGTTTTGCTCATAGCTGGGGTTGAGTCCTCGTCGGGGACTTCGTTGGCGTCGGGCACTTTGGTCTCTCTTGTGCCTTGGTTTCCCTTTGTTGCCTTTGTTGCCTTCGGGGACTTCGGCCACTTTGGTGTCTTCGATGACTTGGATTGAGGCTGGTGCCTTGGCAACTCATTGGCGTCAAGGACTTCGGCTAAGTCGAGGACTTCGGCCTCGTTGGTGACTTCGGTTGGTGCCTGTGTAGAAATCTCGTGTATTTCTGCAGGTACGCTTTGTTTTTTCATTTCATTTTTTAATAAGCTGCTCCAACCCATTGCCATTTATATTTGATATTTTTGTAGTTAATAGCTTGCTAATTATGACAAGGAAGGCCGCATTACATATTTGCAAAAAGACTTATATGAAGATACAAGATTATTGGTATCATGATATTCCAACAAAGCACGATCACAAACTAACTAATTTTGTAAATTAATACAAATACATGAGTACAGCTTTACAAGGTAGCAACCTGAATTGACCTCAAAATTAGCGGCTTTCATGAACCCCAAAAATTATATCAAACTACATCAAGTTACAGCACCAAGAGAGTATAGATCTTGGAGGACTTTTTTCTAAGTTGTTGTACATCCTAAGAGCCCAAAGTTTTCCATGGTCTATATTGTTTGTCGTTGATCATTGTAGCTCAAACTTGTACTTAATTTTCCACAGCTACCGCAATAATATAAGCCAATAATGTAGCGTGTAAATCGAGATGCTACTAATTCAGTATAGAAAAAATACAGTATATAAAGTACTAGTTTAACACAGAAACATACAATTAGTAAATCATCCAAATAATGAAAACCTAGTGTAAACAATTATATTCATGATTCTCTAAACCACATGCATGATATAGCACAATAATGGACAAGGATTACTTATTTTGATTAAGTGTTTGCACAAGCTCTGAAAATGTGCCTTCTCATCGACAATGTGCCCTCTCTCCAGATAAAGCTTTCTCCAAATAAGACTTTGGAAAAGAGAGGATGAATCTGTCGTCTACTACCTCCAAGTAGGCATGACTTGTCCCTAGGTCACCACGCAATAATTGATGTGCTAGCTGAAGAGCACCGCGTATACATCCAATGACGTATCATACATGAGCATCCATAGCATCTCCTTGAGTGCCCCCCCAATGGACTCATCATCCAGTCACTGAGCTCCTTTGATATCTCTCAATCTTGGTCACCATCCTACTATCAAAGTCAATCACCAAGCATCACCTGCCTCACCTGGCTCCTAGAATCCACTCACTCTCCTTGGCTATGTGCCATCCGACATCATGCCAATGCAAGCCCATCCATGAGTCACCACTCACGGGATCCTGAGATCATGGTCTCCCAACTTAATTGTTCTGAGGTATATGGCTCCAAGTGACTTCTGTGAAAAATACAGATCCTAAGTGGATCTAAACTCCAAGATCATTGGCTTGAATGCTTGCACTCCAAACTACATAAGCTAGGAATTGGCAACACATTCTATGCTACCTAGAATGCAAAGAACTTGATCAAAAAGCATTTACCACAAATGAAAACTTCCATAAACATCAAGTGCGGCCCAAAATAGCATTATACAGTCCATAATACATCAGCCTACCACTTTTGGAAAGCACCTAAGATCATACACAATAGCTTGAAGACAATACACACAACAATGCTCTCAATGGAGGAAGAAACAATGACAATGATCTATTGATCTCAATGAAGCATACAAAAGGTTTCTCCAACCTGTTCTCCACGACTTCCCTACTATTTATGGATGAGGAAGATGACTCTCTCTCCTCTCTCTAGAAGGTACTTGACCCTAGATATTCCCTATATAGGAAAAATAGCTAAAAATGGCTTATATGACCAAAATACATCAAAATGGTCTCATTTTGAAGGGTATGAAGTTTGACACTTCATCATACTGAAAAAATACAGTAAATAAAAACATTGTGGCCTGGTTCACACGTGCAAAACTCTAGAACCAAAACTATTTACAATTTTAGCCAATTTAGGCCTCAAACTAGCTAGGAAATGTTGACAATTTTCACACTCCCTCTTCAACATTGGATGCTAGTTTCAACATAGTCTTTGAGCACATTCCAAGATTAGATCTATGCATTAAATATAGGTCCTTTCCCAATGGTTTGGTGAAGATATCAGCCACACACTCCTTTGAAGAGACATGTTGAAGCTCCACCTCTTTGGCAATGACTTGATCTCTCACAAAATGGTGAGCAATCTCAATGTGCTTGCTCCTTGCATGAAAAACAGGATTGCTTGCCAAGCTTTGGGCTGAAAGGTTATCACAAAGTATGATTGGAGTCTTCTCTGGTTCCAGCAAGTGAAGATCCAATAACATCCTCTTGATCCAAAGAATCTCCTTGGTGCATGTTGTTAATGCCTTGTACTCGGCTTCGGTGGAAGATAGAGAGATAGTTGGTTGCTTCTTTGATAGCCATGAGACCACTCCATCTCCAAGATAGATTGCAAAGGCACTTGTTGACTTCCTATCCATTTGATCACCTGCAAAATCTGAATCTGAAAATCCACAAAGGTTAGGTGTAGTACCTCCATACAAGATGCCAAAATCTCTAGATCCCGAGATGTATCTAAGTACTCTCTTTCCTAGCTTCCAATGAGCCTCACTAGGATCTTGCATAAATTGACTTAGTTTACCAACCACAAAGCTTAGATCAGGTCTTGTGATGGTTAACCATATAAGAGATCCTATTAGCTTTCTATAGAGAGTAATGTCCTTGAAGGATCTTTCATTACTTCTTGTAGTTAGCTTTACATTTGATTCCATAGGAGTAGAAACAACTTTACAATCTTCCATATGAAACCTTTTTAGAATAGAGTTAACATACTTTTCTTGACATATGAATGTAGATTTAGAAGTTCTAATAATCTCTATTCCTAAGATATAATGAAGTTTACCAAGATCTTGAATTTCAAACTCTCTTTTGAGTGCCATCTTGATTTCATCTATATCTAGATTGTTACCACCACTTAAGATAATGTCATCAACATAGATCAAAAGTAAAGTGATATCATTTTCATTCAATCTAAAGTAGAGAGAATGATCATACTCACTCATAACAAAGTTTTGAGAAAGTAAGAAGGAATTGAGCTTAGCATACCAACTCCTTGGTTCTTGCTTTAGCCCATACAAACTCTTTTGGAGATAGCACACATGATTAGGCTCATCATGTGAAACATAGCCCTCGGGTTGCTCCATGTAAATATCTTCTTCAAGATCACCATTCAAGAAGGCATTAGTAACATCCATTTGCCACATATCCCAATCATAAAGAGTTGCAAGAGAGATTAGGATTCGAATAGTTACCATCTTTGCCACGGGTGCAAAGGTCTCATCATAGTCAATACCATATTCTTGAGCATACCCCTTTGCCACCAACCTTGCCTTGTACTTGTTGATTGATCCATCTTGATTTGTCTTGATCTTGAAGATCCACTTACAACCAATTGCCTTCTTGTCCTTTGGAAGCTTTACCAACCTCCATGTGTTGCTTTTGATGAGTGCTTGATGCTCATGATCCATGGCTTGGATCCATTCCTTCTTTTGAATTGCTTCACCTACACAAGTTGGTTCATCAAAAGAGGTAAGAAAAGCAAAGTTAGAGTTGTCCACCACTTGCTTTCCTTTTTCATCATAGGTTAGCCTTGATGGCTTAGCCCTTTGCCTTTGAGTCTTCCTTGAAGTTTGCTTTGGAGTGGCATCTCCATCTTCATCCAAGACATCTTGCACATCATGATGATTAGTAGGCACATCAACATCAACATCAACAACATTGGAAACATTCTCTTCATGAAAGATGACATCCCTACTTATGACAACTTTCTTTGTAGAAGGAATGTACACTTTGTAAGCCTTGCTTACTTCACTATAGCCAACAAACACACCCTTCTTTGATGAAAGATCTTCTTTAGTTCTATCATCAAGTGTGATATTGACAAAACATGTACATCCAAAGATCCTACAATGCTTGACACTCGGCCTTCTACCATAAAGAACCTCATGAGGAGTTTTACCATCCAAGGAAGCACTTGTCCATCTATTACATAGATAGTTAGCACATGCTAAAGCTTCCCCCCAAAAAGACTTAGCAAGATTAGCATGTAGTCTCATTGCCTTGGCACATTCACAAAGGGTTCTATTCTTCCTCTCGGCCACTCCATTCTGTTGTGGAGTCCTAGGACTAGACATCTCCCTCTTAATCCCATGTGCTATACAAAAGTCTTTGAACCTATTTGAGGTGTATTCCCCTCCATTATCAGATCTTAAGCATTTGATCTTTGTATTGAATTGGTTTTCCATTTCATTCTTGAACTTGACAAATGCAGCAAACACTTCATCCTTACTTTTAAGAAGATAGATCCAAGTATACCTACTAAAGTCATCAATGAAAGTTGCATACATCTTTGCCCCACCATTGCTAGTTGTACTAGAAGAATGAATATCAGAATGCACAAGTTGAAAAACTTCTTTAGATCTAGAAGTAGATCTAGAATAAGCAAGTCTATGAGATTTGGACAAGGCACAATGTTCACAAACACTATTGTTTGCAACAAGACTTTTAGGGAGACCAAGAACAAGCTCTTTCTTTGCCATTACCTCCAAAGATTTGAAGTTGGGATGGCCCAACCTCTTGTGCCAAACTTCTTGGTTTGTCAATTGCTCCCTAGCCATACATCCTTCATGATTAGAGATCACACATGCATCAAGCTTGAAAAGTTTACCATGCCTCCTACCTTGAGCAATCAAGGATCCACATTTACTTATCAAACATGCATCTCCAATGAACTCCACATCAAGTCCTTTGTCAATCATTTGACTTACACTAAGCAAATTCTTAGTGATTGAAGGAATGTACAAAACATTTTCAAGATTTGCTTTCCTATTTGTTGAAAGGGAAATAGGAATAGTGCCTATGCCTTTGATGTCACATTGACCATCATTTGCAGTGTAGATGATGTTACCTTCTCCCTCATAAGACAATAAGGATGTAAAGTATTCCTTATGTCTTGTCATGTGAGATGAGGCTCCACTATCAATCCACCAAGGATCATTATCATCTATGTTGGCTAACAAACTTGAAGTCATAACAAGTGATTCACATGTGTTATGTTCTTCCTCATCTATTGTAAGATTTCCTTGCCTCTCTCCTTGCTCTCTTTTCTTCTTATAACATTCATTTGCAAAATGACCTTTTATCCCACAATAAAAGCACTTGAACTTTGACTTATTGTTCTTAGTAGAAGAGGAAGAGGAAGAGTGATCATCATGATCAAAGTTACCACCTTTGGACCATTTCCCTTTGCCTTTACCTTTGCCCTTGAATTTGCCTTTTGTGAAGAAAGCCTCTTCACCTCCACCTTGCAAGGATGCACCATCAAGCTTTGATTGCAACCTATGTTCTTCAGCCAATAAGATTTCTTGCAAGTCAACCACACTTGGCAAGACTCTTTGAATGGCAAAACTTTGCACAAGGTTAGCATGTTCATTTAGCAAACCATTCAACATAACTTGGACTATTTCACCATCTTTTATGTTCTCATCAATGCATGCTAAATCATCACTTAGGGACTTAACTCTCAAGATAAATGCATGAGCACTTTCACCCTCTCTTTGCCTACTAGAAAATATTTGTCTCCTTAGGGTCAATACCCTAGATGTGGACTTTGATTCAAAGAGCTTCTTTAAGGCATTCCATGCCTCACTTGCACTTTGACACTTTCCAACTTCCTTGAGAAGTTCATTTGTAACATTCATTTTAATGATATGAAGAGCCCTTTTGGCCTTCTTATCAAACCTTTGTTGCTCTTGAAGTGTGAGAGGTCTCTCTTCAATTTCTGCAACTATGTCCATGAGTTCATTCAACTCAAGTAAGGACTCCATCCTCACTTTCCAAGTAGAGTAGTTTGATGAACTCAACCTTTCACTAGACTCTAGCATGATCCCACCATTGGAAGCCATGATTCTAATGTTTCTTCAACTTTTAGGTTCTGTCCTAAAGCACTTAGCACTCACTTTTCTCTCAACAAATGATAGATAAAGAGATCTATGAAGATTTAGGACCCTAAAACACTTCTATCTTGAACCTAGATGGTTTCCAAGCATAGAAAGAAAGATTGAAACACATGCAACACTTTGCACACACTAAGAATGGATTACAAAATCAAACCAACCTGAACACACTCTTGCTTAAGCTCTCAAACTTTCCAGCAAGTGACCAAATCAAGTTATGGTGTGAAGAGTTACTTGCATTCTTAGAAAATACCCAAAACTAGGATGCCAAGATTACCTAGTAATGAACAAACTTGATCAACATATGATCAACACACTAAGATATTGATTCAACCTGTAAAACCACATGTAAACCACACTTCTAAAAGTTTATAAACTCCAGCAAGTGATAAATACAAGATTTAGAGGTGAATGAATGAGCACACTTAGTGAATCACAAGACTAGCTTCACTATCTTGTCAAATCTTGGTGTTTAGATGTAGATCTAAGATCACTTCACATGAGAATGTTCCTCAACCTGTTAAGAACCTGAAAACACACTTGCATAATGGTTAACACCTTCCAGCAAATGCTCCAATCAAATTACATAAGGAGAGTTACTTACATGCTCAACAAAGTACACCAAAATTTATGCCAAAATTGATGACAATCTTTACAATATGCTCTTCACAATGGAGCTTACAATATGTTCACCCAAAAAAGGGGATCTTTCATCCAAATGGGAGCTTTGCTCAGCCTTTAGGAGAATTACAACTCACTCAAAAGAGCATTTGTCATCCACTTAAGGAGAAGTTTCATCCACTTAAGGAGAGTGTTCATCCAAGAATGGAGATTGTCAACAATAGGATTGAAAAGAACATTGTTAGTATTGAATATGCACAAGCCTCACAATCACAAATGATTAGGTGTTATGATCTGATCCAAAATAGTTTCTTTTCAGCCTCTGATCTTCAATAGACCTGAAATATGCTTTTGATCCACAAGTTCAACTCACAAAACAAAGGTTAGTAAGATTTGATCAACAAAGCAATGCAAAATCATGCTAGAACTTGATCAAACATCCAAATATCACCAAAAATGGAATACTTACTGTAAATAGAAGCCAACCAGCTCTGATACCATGTGAAAAATACAGATCCTAAGTGGATCTAAACTCCAAGATCATTGGCTTGAATGCTTGCACTCCAAACTACATAAGCTAGGAATTGGCAACACATTCTATGCTACCTAGAATGCAAAGAACTTGATCAAAAAGCATTTACCACAAATGAAAACTTCCATAAACATCAAGTGCGGCCCAAAATAGCATTATACAGTCCATAATACATCAGCCTACCACTTTTGGAAAGCACCTAAGATCATACACAATAGCTTGAAGACAATACACACAACAATGCTCTCAATGGAGGAAGAAACAATGACAATGATCTATTGATCTCAATGAAGCATACAAAAGGTTTCTCCAACCTGTTCTCCACGACTTCCCTACTATTTATGGATGAGGAAGATGACTCTCTCTCCTCTCTCTAGAAGGTACTTGACCCTAGATATTCCCTATATAGGAAAAATAGCTAAAAATGGCTTATATGACCAAAATACATCAAAATGGTCTCATTTTGAAGGGTATGAAGTTTGACACTTCATCATACTGAAAAAATACAGTAAATAAAAACATTGTGGCCTGGTTCACACGTGCGAAACTCCAGAACCAAAACTATTTACAATTTTAGCCAATTTAGGCCTCAAACTAGCTAGGAAATGTTGACAATTTTCACAACTTCATTTAGGCTTCTCCCTAATCTCACCTCTTGAGAATCTGAACTAACCAAGTTCCAATACCTATGCCAAGCCTAGATTCCTATAAAGACAACCAAATGCATGAAAGCTATAGATAGCTTATCCATGCCCATGATGGTAGATGCCTCCCCATCGATGCCAATGCCAATGACTTGTTGTACTTCTATCACCCGTGATCTTCTAAGGTGTGTGTGATTGCACATGAATCTATCTCATGATTGATACAAACAATCTAACTTGACAATCTGAAGACAAGAGCACACACAAGCATACATTTTATCATCCAAAAACCATCATACACATTGAGAGGACACTTGATGAAAATACCTAAGTATAAAATCTTGTTGCTCTTGAGTAGAGAGAGAATGTAGAATAAATTCTAAGTGTTTAAGCTACTCTCCCACTCTCACCATCCAAAAAACTAAGTGTCAAAGTGGAAAAGAATCAAGATCCTAGATGGATATCTTTTACATTTTTCACACTCCTCCTCAAAAGATATCTATTTATTTTAACATATGTCTTGAAATCAAGCCAAGATTAGATCTAGACTAGACAAAAGCATTCTTGAGCAATGGTTTTGGGAATACTGGATTCTTTTAAAGAGCTTGTGCCAAGATATTATCACATTTGACAATAAGTAGATCTTCCTTGCATACCAAGATCTTGGGGCTTGTTTAAGCCCATATAAGCTTTTGAACAAGAGACATCATTTTGGATTCTTCACCTTCTTTGATGAAACCTTTGGGTTGCTCCATACAGATCTCCTCCTCAAGGTAGCCATTGATACATCAAGTTGGAACATCCTCTAGTTGAAGTAGCATGCAATGGAAATAATGACTCTTATTGTGACCATCTTGGCCATGGGTACAAAATTGTCTTCATAGTCAAGGCCTTGAATTTGTGCATATCCTTTTACACATAGTTTTGCTTTGAATTTGTTGATAGATCCATTATTGTTGTACTTTATTCAAAACACCCACTTGTTAAATTTACACAAGCTAGTTTGCACAATTACCACTTGTAAATGACTTTGAGGCCATGTTGTGGGATGTCACACGTGCCAAAAGCATAGGATACCTTATTCTAAGTAAAATCATTAACCTAGCTTTGGAATGGTACCTTTGGGATATGTCCAAAGAGTGCATAGATAGGGTAGAGAGAAAGTAGGAGCTAAAAATAGCATTTTTTTCATTGTTTTTTGGATCTCAAGGCATTGACCCAAAATAGGGTGGATCAAGTGAATCTTTAGGTTAGATGTTAGGGTTAGGTTATGATGAATACATAGAAGCCCTAATATGCTCAGATTCGAGCTCTACATGTATAAATATGTGATGGGATTTCCATCCAATTATGAGCAAATCGAGATTTTCCTTCTTGACTAGTTTGAGTCTATGATTTGATTGATGAATGCTATTGGCATATGATTTTATGTGATGATTGAATGAGTTTGGAGTTGCAGGTATAGTACACAGGCAGCAGTAGTCGCCGTACTTTCACACGTGTGAAGAGT
Organism: Diphasiastrum complanatum; assembly: GCA_029204225.1. Classification (NCBI taxonomy): domain Eukaryota; kingdom Viridiplantae; phylum Streptophyta; class Lycopodiopsida; order Lycopodiales; family Lycopodiaceae; genus Diphasiastrum; species Diphasiastrum complanatum. Next base: position 43,763,901 of record CM055092.1, on the reverse strand, counting down.
TTTGGAGCTAATTCATGGAGTTCAAGCCAAGATAAGCTAGGAATCAATGCATTGATTAGTAATCTAGCTTCTAGATATAGGTGCTTTCTCCATCATTTCTAGGATCAAATGGGATTATTTTGTTGCATTTTTATCATGGTATCAGAGCCATTCCAAGAAATGAGCTTCACTTCATGCTAGAATCATAGATTTTGATGCAATTCAAGCATTGATTGCTATCTAGACATAATCTAAATAGTACCTTCAATTCTTGATCAATTTGAGTGAAGAGGGATCTAATGTTTTTTTTATTTACAGGCTTTTTAGCTTCAAAATCCGAGTTATGGTCATCTCTTATCGACTGAATCAAAATAGCAAGTATTTTGCACTTGCATCATATTGATGCTACTCGATTTGTGGAGTCTATCACAAGGAATAGTTTTCAAAGCTAGATTCTTATCTTTGGTACTGTAATAGGTCATTCTTAGACTTATTGAGATCTTAGAAATTCAATTATGGGGTCAGCCCAAAGACTTTGATAAGTGCTCATCAAGGAATGCAATTCTAGTCAAGATTGTGTTCGATTTTTGCTTGATTTGTGAGATACTTTGGATTGATTATTGCATGATGATTCAACCTGATCTTGTAGGAATGATTTGAAGAGGCATTTATGTGCATATGATTCTTTTTTGGTTCATGTTAGGTGAATAATCTTGACTTGTGCTTTGCTATACTTCCATCTGCATGGTACTTTGTCTTGTATACCCATCTGCAATCGATGGGTTTCTTACCAACTGGTGGTTCCACCAAGTCTCATGTGACATGCTTATTAGCAATTGACTTCATATCTTCTTCCATGGCCTTGACCCAAATGTCATCATCCTTCGCTTCATCATAAGTCGAAGGTTCTTTGCTTTGAATGATGCTAGATAAGAGAGCATAATTTGCTTCATACCTATCAGGTTGTGTCCTCTCTCTTGTTGATCTTCTTAGCTCTCCTTGAATGGATGATTTAGAAAAGTTATCCATGTCGTGACTCTCCATCAATCTCTCAAATCACTTAGAAAGCTTTCCGTCAAGTGATCGGCTTCCTGGTGAAAATGTATCCCATGGTACATCCTTCTCCTTGTGTTTGTCACCTACAACTTCTATCCTCTTAGCACCAAATGGTTCATCCCTACCTCTCCAACCTACCTCCTGAGGTTGAGTGATGGCATCATGAAGTGCATCCATCTGTCTATAATCAAGAATGTCAACAAATGGTCCATCGTCAAGAGGCATTCTCATTGTATCATCTTTGCCACTTGATGTGTCTAACTTCTCAATATCCTCATCTTTGTACATCTTATATTCATCAAAGATGACATCATGGCTAACATGCATTTTGTTCTCCAATGGATAAAAAAGAGTTAGGCATGAGACTGCTCTTTGAGGACATGACCCTCCACCTCACGCTATAGAGGTTGTTGCATATCTAATATCATCGTGAGTTGTTGTTCACTCACTGCCATAAGGACACCAAAGGAGATGGATGGTGAGACCATCAATAGGCTGACTACAAACACACCTTGAGAGATTCAAGACCAAAGGATGAGGTAGCCCCAAGCGAAGATGAAGTGTGAAGTTGAAGGTGGCCAAGGACAATAAAGAAGATGGAATGACGAGCCGAGTTGACAACCAAGCCTCATAACTTGGTCCCAGGTAGGACAGGATACGAACTTGATACATATCTGAAGGTGCCTTGAGAGCATGTTGGAAAGGGTGAGCTTTCACATGCTCCAAGAGAGTCTCCTGCAAATGATTTGAGTTGTAATTAAGAAGTTGCTCGAAAGGAAAAAGACATGCTTTGACAAAGGTGGGAAGAAGCTCCCACATAGCTATGAGGTGATGCCAAAATAGCAAAGAATCATTCTCCAAATATGTAATGGAATCCATCAAAAGATGACAATAATCACAAAAGAACCGAGAAGATAAAAGTTGGAGCAACAACAACCCATCACCCCAAGGAGTGTAAAAGTTATAATAAAAAGAAAAACCAACACCCCCACAAAAAATGGGTAACATAGTTTGCTTATGGGCCAATCTTGTCTCCGAACCATCCAAAGGATCAATGCCTAGAAGACAACTAAAGACATCCATAATGGTGTGATTAAAATTAGAAAGTTCCATAAACTCCTATGTAGGAGGGAAAGTCTCCAAAACAACGTCCTCCTAGAGAGCCTTGGTAACAAATGAAGTGGTGAAAATGTTTAACCAAAGGGACACCCATATCCTGAATGTCATTGAGGAGGTAGTGACCACATTGAACACTTGAGAGGTTGCATTCACAAACCCAATGAAGTCGACTGCCCAAAGAAGTGATGAGAGGCATGGAAAACCAGATGAGGTAGGTTGTTTTTTGTTGAAAAGACGAACTCGAGAGATGTCTAAAGCCATGAAATCTACTTCAAAGGTCCCTCCGGTAGAAGATTGTTCACTACACCATTTAAATTTTCCAATATGGCCAAAATGACTCAATGACAGAAGCAGCCTGCAACACATTTACATTGTCTTGCAACTATTCTCGAGTATCTCCTTGTCACCCGTAAGGAGTAATTTGTCAAGGAAATTTGCTTTGCCGCTACTTAACACCTTCACAAACAATCCACCAACCAAGCTTCCATAGTGCACAACAAGTTACCAGCTAGAAGCATCAACAAAATTTGAAAACATGCCCTCTAGACTTTAAACCACAAACTGCTCCAATCACGAGTTAGCAAGACTGATATTTACCAAATTTCAACACCAAAAAGTCTCTCTTAGTCCTGTATGAGGCATTTTTTTTGCAATACCTGGCCCTACCCTTACTGTTGTTTAATCAGCTAGAAGCACCCACAAAACTAACATGCTATCTATTCTTTTCCTCTGTTTTTTCATATATCCATAACTATCTTCTGCTAAAAGAACTGCATATAGTAGCTCTTAATCTAGAAGTGCTGACAAACAATCTACAAACTTCAAGCTCCCGACGATTTGACTCTGATCTATATGTAGTTGTTCCAGAGGGCATGCTCTTGGGCTGTAGGACACACACAGAAAAGGGCTTGCAATTTGCTTGCAAATCAAGCCAAACGTTTTGTTTCTGATTTGCAATTCAAGTAGAATCAAACATGTGCCCACGCGGAAACTGTTGTTCTCCTTGGAATCTGGACAACTTGGCTATGAACTCAACACAGACAAAGGGGCGACCTGCTTCGAGATCCTTCAAACAAAGGCTATATAATTTTTTGAGCATCGGAAGCGAATGTCAACAGGCTTCTTTCTGCTGCTTAGAAGTCTAAATAGATTTCCCCATAGCAACTATCTCGTTGTCTCACCTAATCATGCAACCAAAGTTGCTCCAAGTCTGTGAGAAACCAAAAGTAATGGACATAGAAGATGCCACAAGGATCTTGATATTGCCTTACCAACTAAGATGCATAGCAAAACAAGGGGATTCTCAGCACAACAAGCACTGCCTGAGGTTGCTTTCATCACCAACATTTTCCACTAAGGGATCTATAGCTGCAAAATTGTTGGGAGGCAATAGGGGAATCACTATAGCATGTTTTCTCCCATCTCCAAGGATAGCCTTTGGTGCTGATGAAAGATTGAGTGAATGGTGACTAGAGTAGAAGCACATAATCAGGAACCGATTGGTACCCTAATTTAATAAATGCAAAAGGTAAAAAAAGGGTCAACAAGTACATGTCAACATTCATGCAAGCAACAATGAGACCAAAGCCTTCCCATGACAACTATGCCTTCAACTAATTGTCATTCAACATGTGGTGTAGTATAGTGATTTGCCACAACATCAAATATTAACATTGTTGATTTTTTATGGAGTGCCTTTTGAAGTTTTGGAAGTCAATCCATCCAAAAAATAAATTGCTTTGCTTTCTCCTCCCAATCATGAACATGTATTCTGAAATTAACTTCTTAGAAATAGCTGGCTCTTTATACATATAGTCAAATTTGGATGGAGTCCACTAAGCAAGATACTCAATAACATTGGAACATACAAATGCGAGACGTAAATATTAAATGACAAAAACCATATAAAAAATGGTTCTTTAAGACAAAGTTGATCATTTTTGCAAATTTGTCAGGCATTGTTGCTCACAGCGGAGGCCTGCATGGATGCCATCCACGTGTGGGCACATGGCCCAGAACTTCCACCCATGCTAGGAGAGCAGGATCAATGGATTTCTTCCTTTCAATGGAGTGTAGGACAACCTTGGGGAGCAGCTTTGCGATGATTTTTCACTCCAAACAAACATAAATACCAAAGTACACTCATTGTGCAGAAGGGGGGGGGGGGGGGGGGGGGGGAGTGAGCAAGCCTTTTCAACAGGTTTTCCTGCGAGACATCCCATCAATAAAAGTGTTATATGCAAACAAAATCATACTGGCTTATTGAATGTGAAAGAATGCTAATAAGTCCATCAGTCATTCATTTTTCATGTCCTCCTTGTTGGCCCCTGACCTTCTTCCTCACTAGTAGATATGGCAATTACACCAAACTTACGTTTTCCCATAGTCTCTATTGTAAAACGAGTATTTTCTTGACATGCCATATGCCTTTTCTGTCTGTCGGTCTGATGTGAGGAATTATAGAGATAACTTTGTTAGTCCTTTCACAACAGTATGTGCTATCAATGTCATCTCAAAGCACTCCATACAAATTCCTGTGTGTGTGTGTGCGTGTGTGTGTGTGAGAGAGAGAGAGAGAGAGAGAGAGAGTATTGCAACCAATAAATATCAGAATATCATAGATTTTAACAGCACGCGAAAATTAGCAACCTAAGGTTGTATTCACTCAGCACAAGTTGAAAGTCAGATTATTTGACACTCAGCTTTTCACTCCTAAAGAATAAATGAATTTATTTTAGCTCCAAAATGTCAAGTTTTTAATGATATGTATCAAAACTTGCTTAAACGCGAGTACCTACCCCAAATATAATTGATTGTGTAAAATTGGCCTGCTTTGATTAACATTTGGTGTATTGCACGCTCTTGAAAATTAGGAGTTTTGATTTGGTACGATCAAAAAATGACTTGCATTGATGCAGCCACCATGGTATAAAGCTGCATGATTCCAGTACCAATGACAATGCAAGGAACATGCATGGATTTAGGTGACTGCTAATCCTTCAAAAAGGATTTTTTTTCACCAGATCCCGATTCCCCTGTTTTATTGACAGCCATTGACTTCCTTTCTATCTCTTTGCTGCTTTGATATTCACTACTCGAAGCAGAGAGGTTCACCCCATATTCACTTGTTGCACCGCTGTATTCACTGCCATATTCTTGACTTCCAGCGAGTGCCATTTTCTTGAACTTTTTAAGATCAGAATTATACTGTGTACTGTCATAGTCTACACTACCAAAAGGTGAGTCGTACTTTGAACTGTGACCAGGTCTCGTTCCGTAGTTTAGATCTGCAGCATCCCCTTCCAGAGCACGAACAACCTGAAAAGTGTCAAAATACATATGGTTTGAATAATGGGTCAGTAGCAAACAGCTATGCCATAGTAATTTCTTGCTCAAAATAAAAACTGTTTGAAGTTTTTTCTAAGTTGTAAAATGCTAGCAAGATAAACTTAGCTGCCATATTATCTCCTCTTCGAATGAGATTCCATGCAAACATTGAAGTTAGAAAAAAGGACATGAGATATGTTTGACCTGTCCCAGTCTTGGGCGTTTGTGTGCAGAATGGCGAACACAAGCTGCAGCTGCTTCAATCATACGTTTCAATTCCTTTTCATTGTAATTCTTACCTAGCCTTGGATCAATTAGACCTTCCACAATGCCATCTTCAAGTGCTTCGGAGAGTAAAGGGCGAGCCTGCATCACCATACTAGGAAAACTTAAGGCCTTTAATACAAGCTTCTAGAACATACTAGGAAAACTTGAGACCTTTATTACAACGTTGTAAGGCCTTTATTATCCATGTGCTTGTAAAGCACTAGCAAAAATCCATGATCCAAGAGCTATTTTCATTGTTTGCCAAAACTCATAATGGTTTGCAATTTCAGGCCATCTCACGGCAATTACCTTGAACATGGGGCTACAATTGGCGATCATGCTACGGAGACAATCATCCAGTGTTGAAAAGTGTTGAAAAACAATCCATGAAGCAATGCCTCATAAAATGCAAGCCTTAAGACGATTAGCATCAATTTACACTCACCCATTCAACTAAACTTTCATCACCTAATGGGCCAAATGAATCAACAGGCTTTCGACCGGTCAGCAATTCCAGTAACACCACACCAAATGAGTAAACATCAGACTTGTCTGTAAGCTTTCCAGTTGATGCATACTCAGGAGCCAAATATCTGTCATAGAAAGGAAATCAAGTCCAGGATAAGTTCTATGAACCAAAAACACTACCAAGCAAGCTTCACAGATCAGTCAACACAAAATACAGGCCAACTGGCTCTCGCATGTGAAACTTGCATACGCACCCAAAAGTCCCCATTACTCGTGTCGTCACATGAGTATGTGTATCAGATGCAAGTTTTGCTAATCCAAAATCAGAAACCTGGTTCAAAGATGCCCACTCTAGTACTATCAGAGGCAGTATAAATCTGTGAGAGGCCATCACAACAGGAGTAATTTTGTGCAAAGGCTTCCATATCTGCATGAATACTACCAGGCACATATGCATCTTTTACGAAACTAAGATATAAAAGCAAAAAATAAGTCACACCTGTGCTTCAAACTGGTCGTCTAGAAGAATGTTGGAGGATTTGACGTCGCGATGAATAATTCGGGGATGACCTTCAAAGTTCAAACAAAAACTTGAAGCTAGGCATACAAAAGCAAGCAAAAGACTAATGTGGATACAAAGGCTGACTTTAAGGTCAAAAAATTGTGTGTATGTAATGGTCACTTACAATCCTCATGAAGATAAGCAAGTCCACGGGCAGCTCCAACAGCAATCCTCACACGTGTTGTCCAATCCATTACGGGTCTTCCCTTGCCTAAATTCATACGCTTCTAAGATAACGAAGACATTGCTTTTTACCAACAAGCAACAAAGAATTTGTCAATTATTCATCCTCAAAAGCTTGGAAAGCGTACCATGGAGATGATATTCAAGTGTGCCATTGGGCACAAAATCATACACAAGCATCCGCTGACTATCAGCAATGCAGTAGCCAACCAATGATACAAGATGGCGATGGTGGACACGACTAATAATCTCAACTTCTGCTTGAAACTCGCGCTCACCTTGTCCCCCTCCTACTTTCAGCTGCTTTACAGCGACTACCTTACCATCTGACAAAAATCCCTTGAAAACAAAACCAAAACCTCCCTCCCCCAACAAATTGGCTCTTGAAAACCCATTTGTAGCTTGCTCCAATTCTGCATATGTGAAGCTTGACTTTGAGATTCCAAGGTTTGGAGATCCTCCTGAATATTTTGGTGGTGGAGGTGGCGATAGCGGCACATCTGTAGTACTTCCACTATCATAGACAGGCCCTGTTAGACGTGTTTGTACAGCATTAGGATTCTGCCTTAGTAAATGTGGAGGCAATGGAGGTGGTGGTGGTGGATTGTAAGGTTTTCCAGGCACTTCCGAAGAGGAATACGGCGAGTCAAACCTTGGCCTTCTTCCAGCTTCATACAAACCACCTTAAGGACAGTAAAACCACCAGGAACAACATCAATGTGATTGAAATTCACTGGGCCATCAGATCATACACAATAGTATTTTATGCAGACAATTGTCTTAGTAAACAGATGACAATCACTCAAATAGACCAGTTTACATTCCTATACCTTTGACTATCAGAAGATTATGTACTCTGTGGTGCACAGAGGTTTTAAGATCTCAGTGCTGCTTGCCGTTGGCACTTATAAACAGCTATTCTAGAGTGAAATGATGCCATGCCAACAAATAGTTGCACAATAAATGATCAAAATACAGACATGCCACATCTCAGAGCATGTATTTTCTTGAACTTTAACCTTGCCCAGTGCACTTTCAACCATCAATAACAACTCTGGACTCAATCATTCTTCACACAAACTTGAGCTTAAAGCGGTTACCAATATGTCAAATTTTTAAATGAAGAAGCGGATGCAGACACCATATCATAGAGCATAGATCTTCTTCATCTTTAAGCCTGGTCCCGACCATTATAACAAATACTGGTTCAATCATTCTTCACACAAACTTGAGCTTATTGTAGTTATCAATAATATGGGGGGATTCAGTTTGAAACACATAAGCAGGTAAATTTGCTGAAAAGTAGACGATATGAGATTGGATAAGTAATTTTTGCAAGGAAGAAGAAGGTGTATTCATCATACAAAATCAAGACTCATGTGTTTGCGTGACCACTGATGATAAAACATCCCTTTGAATAGTAATGCATCTAGAGACACCATGAGGAGGCCCTGTTGAATTGTCAACTCTTCAGAGTTCCCCACTCCTACAGAAATTTATGCATCGGAGTTTTGGTCCTAGGGATTGGACACATTTCTTAACAAGCTGTAGAGGTACCTTGTCATTTTTATGCATGGACTACTATAAGGTCCACACCACATCATAATGCACTAGTCATGTATGGGGAATTGGGTAACAGGGACCTGCAGAACATGAAATGCAATTTGAAAAACCATACTTTATATCATCCCAAAGTTAAGAGAAATCTAAGTCAGCACACCTGATTGTTCAGCGCAGGAAGGAAGGAGACTTGTATAAGATAAATACCAGGCTGAAAAAGGGGGTGCCTGCCGGCTGCAAAGAATGCACTTACAAACTCTAAATTACCAGCAGACCTATGCACAGGGAGTTTGTCTCTTTCAATTGATTAAATTTTTGATGAGTCACTTTACAGCTGAAAGTAGACATAACTAAGGTTAAAGTTACTTCTTTGAAGAACTTATTAATTAAGCTGAGTGTTGTTGTTTTGTTATCTCTCTCTCTCTCTCTCTCTCTCTCTCTCTCTCTCTCTCTCTCTCTCTCTTCTCGTCCTACCCACTGTGACCTCTTTGCTCCTGACATGATTGAAGCCACCATCTGCAAACTCAAGAACAATCGTCTGACATTGACCTCCTTTCAGCCGAGCTCCTCAAACCAGTTGCCAAACTCGCCTCCCCTTTCCTGGCCTGCTGTTTCAACTGCTCTGTCGTTGATGGTTCCCCTTACCTTGAGCCACCAATCTCCTTCACCCCATTCTGAAAGCAGGTGATGCCATGAATGTCCACAACTATCGCACTAGGTCCTTAGAGGTCTAATTTGGTTTAGGGGCCCTATCTTGACATTTGGGGCTTCTCATAGCGAAAGGGCTGTGGGATTTGGTCAATGGTGATGAGGAAAGGCCTCCTTCTTTGGCACCTTCTACACCTCGTGGATCATCATCATCAACATCATCTTCTACATCTTCGGAAGAACAAAAGAAGTGGGATAGAAGGGATGCACAAGCACATTCTATGGTTGCTCTTGCTGTGAAAAGATTTATCTTACCTCATATTAGGTCTTGTAAGACATCTAAAAGTGCGTGGGATACACTTTATACCATGTATAGAGTCAAAAATCCAGCAAGAGTGGTGTATCTCAGAAATCAACTTTCTTTGTTGAAGATGCAAGAAGGGGATCAAGTGACCAATCACTTGACGAAGATCAAGGATCTTTGTGAGGAGCTTCTCAATATTGATGAGATGATTGAGGATGCTCAATTTGTTTCCATTACTCTCAACTCATTACCTTCCTCTTATCTTCCATTTGTTTTATCTTTGAGCATCTCTTATGGGACATCAACTCTCCTTTGATGAACTTGTTGGGCTGCTTCTTCAAGAGGAGCAAACGAGGCAAAATTTTGCGGGTGACACTCAACAAGATCAAGCTTTCTTCACGAAAGGCAAGGGCAAAGGCAAGATAAAAGGAAAGGGGAAGCCTCCTTCCAAAGATGAGCAAAAGCCCATTGGAGGTCAAAATGTCAACACTCAAAAGAAGAAAGGGAAGTGTCATTATTGCAGAAGTATGGGCACTTCATCAAAGATTGTAAGAAGAAGCTTGCGAAAGAGTAGAGCAAAGGAATTGATACTAGTGCTTCACTTGCTACTTTGGAGCAAGAGCTTGAAGCTAGTGGTGATCTCTTCAACCAAGACTGTGCTTTTGTGTCTAATATTGCTTCTACTAGTACTTCTACATCTATGAGGAATTCAGGTTCTGTTTTGCAAGTTGCTGATTTTCAGCCCATTGAATGGGTGATTTATAGTGGTGCTACTCGTCATATGACTTCTCGCAAAGAAGCATTCATTAAATTAGTGAAAGTGCAAAATGGAAGCAAGGTACAATGTGTGAATAATGCATTTTATTTTGTTCATGGAATTGGAATTGTAGCCATCATTCTGCCTAATGGTGAAGAAAAGTACATTAAGCATGTGCTTTATGTTCCGAGAATCAAGAAGAATCTTCTTTCAATTTCAACTATGTTGAAGCAAGGACTAGTTGTTGAGTTCAAAGAAGATAAGTGTCTTGTCAAGGATCCTAAAAGATCTCTCTTTATTATTGTTTCGGGAACAATGCAGCTGGCTTATTCATTATGGATACCTATGAGCGAAGAATTTCCCTCTACATATCTTGTTGCTTCTACATCACAATCATTGGAGTTGGCTGAATTGTGGCACGCAAGGTTTGGACATCTCAGCTTTGCAAGTTTGAAGAAGCTGAAGACATTTAATATGGTAGAAGATATTCCTACTATTGAGCAGCCGGAAGGGCATGTATGCGAGGGGTGCATACTTGGAAAGTTTCGAAGGAAACCTTTTCCAATTGATAGAACTATAAGGGTTCTTGATAATTTGAATTGGTTCATAGTGATGTTTGTGGTCCAATGAGGATCAGTCCATTGGAAAGTGCATCAATTTTGTGACTTTTATTGATGACTCTTCCCGTTTTACATGGATCTCTCATATTAAATCGAAAGTTTTTTAGCATTTCAAAGATTTTCTAGCGATGGTGGAAAATCAGTTTGGGCATTCTTTGAAGACCTCACGCACCGATCGTGGAGGGGAATACATCAAGACTACATTCGGTGCATTTCTTCGAGAGAAGGGAATTCTACATCAAATGACAACTCCCTATACGCCTCAACAAAATGGTGTTGTCGAGCGAAAGAATTGCACACTTATGGAGATGGCCCGTTGCATGCTCAAAGCGAAGGGGCTGCCTCACAAGTTTTGGGCTGACGTGGTTATAACGGCAGCATACATAAGCAATCGTTGTCCTACTAAAGCATTGAAAGTATTAACTCCCTATGAAGTTTGGTATGGGAAGAAGCCTTCAATCTCTCAATTTCACATTTTTGGTTGTACGGCTTATGTTTTTGTTCCGGATAAACTTCGTACAAAGCTTGAGAATAAAGGAGTTAAATGCATTTTTGTTGGCTATAGTAGTGAAAGCAAAGGCTATAGTGTAATAGATCCTATGTAGGGCAAACACTCTCTGATTGCGAAGGACGTTGCCTCTTTCCCAAGTGGCATTCTCAACAGGCTGATCATTCCACTTAACCAGATATTCTCGGTATGGAGTATGACGAGTCTGCGTCTCTCTACTATCAAGAATCTCCTCTGGTTCATGTGGAGATTGTTGAGGATCCAATGGGAGAACTAGAACACTTTCCCCTACCAGATTGTCTGATCTGGTTAAGGCTTTTCGTAACTGACTTACATGAAAGACTGGAAAAACCTTACTGCTGTGTGGGAGTTCTAGTTCATAGGTGACCTCGCCTAGTCTCCTACTGATGGTAAAGGGACCACAATACCTTGGAGACAACTTAGCACACACTCCTGATTTGAGGGTTTTAGAGTCAACTGGGACTCTCAAGTAGACTTTCTCACCAGCGGAGAACTGCACATCCCGTCTGTGTGGATCTGCATAATGCCTGGCTCGATCCTGGGATTGTCTAATGCTACGCTTAGCATGTTCTATCATCTGGTTTAGGTCTTCTAAAAAGTTTCTGGCTGCTTCAACTTTTTCTTGTTTAAACCCTACAGCTGTTGGTGAGCGTGGCTGAAAACCGTACATCAGCATAAATGCGCTGTATCCCGTAGCTGAATGTTTGGTACTGTTGTAAGCAAACTCTAATATCGAGAGATACTCCTCCCAATTAGTCTGCTTCTTGCTGACGTATGCACGAAGCATATCCTCCAGCACTTGATTTACCCTTTCTGTTTGACCGTCCGTCTGTGGATGGTCGGTGGTACTCATATTAAGTTTAGTATGGAGATGATGGAATACTGCCCTCCAAAAATTTCCAGTAAACTTACTGTCCCGGTCGCTGACTATGCTGGAAGGTAGACCGTACAATTTAAATAGCCCGTCTACAAACAACCTCGCTAACTCTGGAGCTCTAACGGTTGTTTTGGTCGGAATGAAATGAGCCATTTTGGTCAGACGGTCAACTGTGACCCATATAGCGTTATTACCCTTTTGGGTTTTAGGCAGGCCTACTATAAAATCCATGGAGATACTCTCCCATTTACCAGCTGGTATTTCTAAGGGATGCAACAACCCTCCTGCCTTTAAACGCTCTGCTTTATTTACTTGACATTTCTGGCAACTGGTTACATACTGGTGGACATCCTTTTTCATACTGGGCCAGAAAAATTGCCTACGAAGAAGCTCATAGGTCTTCTGTATGCCTGGGTGTCCCGCGCTGGGATTGTCATGACATTCATATAGGACCTGCTGCCTATAATCCTCTGAATTGGGGACACACACTCTGTCTCTATAGAGCAAGTACTCATCTTGAATGGAATACTGTTTCCATTTGAATCCTTGAGTCAACTGACCCTCAACCCCTGGGGTTTGCTTGGGTAATACAGGCTCAGAATCCTCAACGTCATCTGATGACGTATACTCGGACTCATCATCTTCCTCAACGGAAGCTGCCGTATTCTTGGATGAACTGGCACCAGCCCTGGGAACTGGTTCTGGAGTCTGTAACTGTCTGTTCTGGACTGAGTTCCAGATAATAGAGAAGAATGCATCATGCTGGCATTTCCCTCTCAAGGACTCGAGTAACTCATTACGAATCTGAGTAAAACTCAGCTCGTTTATCGTAGGCATTCTGCTAAGGGCATGTGCTACTGTATTGAATTTTCCACGCCTATTTCTGATAGACATGTCAAACTCTTGCATCAACTCTGCCCAACGAGCTTTCCGACCTCTAAGCTCAGGTTGATTGCAAAGGTATCTGAGACTCTCATGGTCTGTCAGGACCTCAAAGTTGGCACCATACAAATAATGCCTCCAAGTCTTAAGGGCATGGACTATAGAAAAGAGTTCCTTTTCATAAGCACTGTACCTAGTCTGAACTGGCTCGAGTTTTTTACTCTCGAACGCAACTGGTCGTCCACCCTAAGTTAGCACAGCACCTACTACAAAGTCGCTAGCATCTGTTTCGACCACAAATGGCTGATTGGGGTCGACGACTTTTAAAACTGGTGCTGTAGCTAAGGCTGTTTTGAGAGCATCAAAGCTCTCCTGTTGTGCGGACTCCCAAATGAACTCCTTTTCCTTCCCCTTAAGGAGATTTGTCATAGGGACTGCTATCTGAGCATATTCCTTGACAAATCGTCTATAATATCCCGCCAGACCAAGAAAGATTTGAAGTTCCAAAATATTCTGAGGTCTCAGCCAACTGAGTATGGCTTTAACCTTATTTGGGTCCATCTTAATCCCATCTGAAGAGATAATGTGACCCAAATATGCTACTTCTTCAACGAAGAATTCACACTTGGATTGTTTAGCATAAAGCTTATGCTTTCTGAGCAGTCGAAACACCTTTCTGAGGTGTTTTAGATGCTCCTTCCTCGTTTTGCTGTAAACGAGTTTGTCATCTAAAAATACGACTACAAACTTACCCAAGTATGGTCTGAGGACACTGTTCATCAAGGTCATAAAGGTAGCTGGAGCATTTGTGAGCCCAAATGGCATCACCTTAAACTCATAATGACCGTGACGAGTCCTAAAAGCTGTTTTTGAGACATCTTCCGATTTTATACGAACTTGATGATATCCCGATCTGAGGCCTATTTTGCTGAAAAACTTAGCCCCGTCGAGTTGATCAAACAACTCGTCTGCCCGAGGCATAGGGTATTTATTCTTAATTGTGACTTTATTGAGGGCTCTGTAATCTACGCAAAGACGCATAGACCCCTCTTTCTTTTTCACCAATAGGACTGGTGAGGCCCATGGTGAACTACTGGTCTGAATTTGGCCTTTCCCAAGATAGTCTGTTAACTGCCTAGTTATTTCTTCATCCTCTGTTCGGCTGACCCGATACAGAGGTTTAGAAACAGGTGCTGTACCTGGTACTAGGTTTATTACATGATCTACCTCTCTGCTAGGTGGTAAACCATGTGGCAAATCTTCAGGAAAAACATCTTTAAATTTAGACAATAAAGTTTCTAATTTACTGATTTTCTGCTAAATAGAACTGGAAATAGAAACTTCAGGAATAAACTGAAAGTCACATAAGAATACCTGATGGTCTTCGTCTCCGATTAGCTGACAGAGTTCTGAACTGCAGACCATAGGGCTGTTGGGAACATCATGCTCCCCATGCAACTGGATCTCTCGGCCTTTATGCTGAAAGCTAAGGGTGTTCTCCTGATAGTTTCTGTGGAGGGAAGGTCCTAAACTGTAGAGCCAATCTCTCCCGAGAACAATGTCTGTTCGACCAGTGTAATAGATCCTAACACCACAGTAGGGCAAACACTAACTGATCCCCCCAACCTTGCCTACTCCCTGATATAGAGTAAGCCCCTCCTAGCCCAGTGTGAGGACTGGTAGCATGCTACTGCCAAGTGTCGGCCACGTGGCACTGACTTGGCCGACTGCACGTCGGGACCCAACTGGGGGCCCTATCCTGCTGACAGGGTCCCTAGGCTGTGTTAGGCCCGCCATGGCTATGGACCGTGCTGGGGCACACTACTCACACTGTCTTGCCCTGTTGGTCATGTACGCTGGACACGACCTTGACTGTGGTATCTGACCTATCTGTGTTCTCTAGGGTTCGGCACTAGTTACGAGCTCGTAACAAAGTGAGAGTTGCATGGAGATGGAAGCAGTGAGGAGATGATGGCTACGTGAAGAGAGAGAGAGAGAGAGAGAGAGAGAGAGAGAGAGAGAGAGAGAGAGAGAGAGAGAGAGAGAGAGAGAGAGAGAAGAAGAAGAAGAAGAAGAAGAAGAAGAAGCTTAGCTAGACAATAAGATCCTTACTTCATGCACTTTTGAAGAAGTCTAGTACTTTTCTTTGGACTTCTGATTCTCAGTCAGCGTTTGATACTCTTCGTCGTGCTGTTGTTGATGTTGTCGTTATGTGTTTACCACAGTTTGATCAGAAGTTTCTTGTTGAGACTGATGCTAGTAATGTTGGTTTGGGTGCTTTACTTCGCCAGTCACAATGTATTATTGCTTATGAGTCACGTCGTCTTCGCTCTTATGAGCAACGTTATTCTGTGCATGAGAAAGAGCTTCTTGCTATTATCTATGCTCTTAAGAAGTGGGTGTCATTATCTGTATGGAGTTCCATTTGACATCATTACTGATCACCAGTCTTTACGTTATCTGTTTTCTCAACGTGACCTTAGTGATCGTCAATTTCGTTGGTTGCAGTTTTTACAGTCTTTTAATTTTTCCATATTGTATCGTCCCGGTCGTGCTAACACTACTGATGATGCATTATCTTGTCTTCCAGCTTTGTTGAATACACTCATTTCTACTATTCCTCCATGGTTTGATGATCTACCTGCAGCATACCTTACATGTTCTGATTTTCATGATGTTTATAGTTCTGCCCCACCTGTTTCGTCCCGTCCTCATCAGGTTTACTCCATTGTTGACAACCATCTTTATCGTTATGATTCTCTTTGTATTTCTAGTTCCTTGGGTATTTGTTCCCAATTGTTGTCGGATGCTCATTCCTCTCCTGTTGGGGATCACTTTGGGTTTCAGAAGGCTTATGCTCGTCTCAAAGACCATTTCTATTGGCCCTCTCTTCGATCTGAGCTTGCTGTACTTATTCGTACTTGCCCTTTTTGTCTTCGTAATAAGTACTCCCGTGCTAAATCTGCTGGTTTGGTCCAAAGTTGGCCTATTCCTCATCAACAGTGGACTGATATATCTATGGACTTTATCCTTGGCCTTTCCCATACCCAGCGTGTTCACGATTCATGTATGGTGGTAGTTGACAGGTTCTCGAAACAGGCACATTTTATACCAGTTTGCAGTACTATCAGCAGAGCAGTGTGCACGTTTGTTCCTATCAGAGATTTTCCGCCTGCATGGATTTCCTCGTACTAGCCTTTCTGATAGGGATAGTAAGTTTACATCTATATTCTGGACAGAGCTTATGCGTATATTGGATGTACAGCTTTTTATGGGTTCTGCTTATCATTCTACTTCTGATGGGCAGTCTGAGGTCCTTAACAGGATCCTTGAGGATTATTTACGCCATTTTGTTACTCCTTAAAGGAAGGATTGGGATCAACATTTATGTTTAGCAGAGTATAGCTATAATAGCTCTGTTAGTACCAGCACAGGTGTCTCACCATTTTTATTATCTCATGGCTATGCACCTCTTTTACCTGGCATTCCTCTCCCTCTTGAGGATACACCTGTCACACTTGCATCTTTTCTATCAGGTGCTCGAGAGCTTATTACCCGGGCCAGTTCTCATTTACAGCATGTTCAGCAGCGTTATCAGACCTCAGTTGATCGTCACCATCGCCATGTTGAGTTTCAACTTGGAGATATGGTTTATTTACGCCTACGGTTTGCACGTCATCATTTTGTCCAGGGCCATGCTTCTACTGAGAAGCTTGCAGCACGTTATTATGGGCCTTATCGCATTTTAGAGGTTCTTAGTCCAGTTACATATCGCTTATAGCTTCCTGCTTCCACACGCGCCTGTGATGTATTCCATGTCAGTTTATTTACGTGCTGCTATTGAGGATGACGTTCCTTGTGATGCTGAGTTTCCTACTGCTCCAGAGTTATTTCCATTTTTACCTGCTGCTATATTACAGGTTCGTCTACACCATAGTTGACGCCGTCGGCAGATTCAGTTTTTGGTCCAGTGGGATGGTCGTCCTATTGAGGAGGCCACATGGGAGCCTATTGATGTCTTTTATCATACACCATCACTTGCGGATCAGGCTCGTGCTCTTGCTGCACTTGTTGATTCCTCTACATCAGATGTTGTTCTAGCTGTTGATGCACCAGGGCTTGCTGTTACTTGATCCAGTTTCTTTTTGGCATGCCGGGGAGAGTTATGGACTCGGCTCATTACATTCGCCGCGTCCATTTACATTTACTTTACTTTATGCATAAGCAGGCCTTGGGCCCTTTTTTATTCATTAGTGACACTATATGGTTGGCCTTTGGCCTTATTATTCATTATTAGGCCATTTGGACATATTACTGGAGAGTGGGGGCCTTCTTGGAGGGCGCACTATTTTCCCTCCCAGTTGGGCCCTAGCCACTGGAAGCTTCCTTTTAGGGCTTCCTCTTGGCTATAAGTAGGGAAACTATGTCATTTGTTATTCAGCTGACGATATTGATCTCTCTCTTTAGCCTCCTTAATCTCTCTCTTTCCTGCTTTCTAGGGTTAAGTCTTGCTTATGTGCTGCTTTCATAGCTTAAGTCTTGCTTATGTGATACTTTCATAGCTTAGCTCTAGATCAGCTGTGGCTCTATTCGTAACTGTTATAAACTATAGAACTTACTATTTAGTACTTACAAGTTACAACTTACAACTTACAAATTACAATGCACTGACCACTTGGAAGTTGGCACTAAGTTCTAATTTCGAAGTAGTAAGTTCTAACTAGTAACAATTTACAAATCAGTGAATCACAAATTACAATTCAAGAGTCAAAAGTTTAAACTTTAAAGTTTAAAGTAAAAGCAATGATGCTGCATAAATAACAAGAGTGTCAAGCGTGGCCTCAAGGCTCATTCCTGAGGCCCCATGAGTCTGAAGTCAACTGTCATATGTAATATGTTAGAGTCCAGTTACGACTCTATCATGACCTCAGCACGGCCGGTTACCAGAGGGCCTGAGGCCAAGTATTGGCAAGGGCCGGTGACCGAGGAGGACATCTGTCCCAAGTTGGGACCGATGCTTCACGAGCAGTGACCCGGTGTGGTCGCCTGACAAGTTGTCAGAGATGCGGTGTGTCTTGACAGTCGGGACCCTAGCCGTCAGTGACGAGATGCTAGATGGCAAGTAGTCGGGGTAACCAAGAGGGTCACAGGTCTTTGGCGGGGCACGGGGGTGGTACCCTAGGAGTCACTCCGTATTCACAGGTCATAGGGGCCATGCATGCCATATGGACTGATCACCCACAGGTGGATGTCATGTGCCAGTTGACGGGAATAGCAGGTAGGACTCAAAGAGGGGTGCCTATGGTTGGGAGGTTCATTCTACACACCGGCTTCTAGGATTCACGAGCTTGGAGAGACTGGCTTGTGACAATTGGTATCAAAGCCTCGTTCTAGAGAGAGAAAAGCTCGTTATAGAGAGAGAAAGGTCAGTTCTAGAGAGAGAAAGTGAGAAAAAGCTTGGTTTTTTCACCATAACTTGAGATTTCAGAATATTTCAAAGTTTTGGAGGGCCAGCGCATTTTTCTTGAAGGTTTTTCGCTCATAACTCTCCGGAACCTTCTCAGATCCTGATCAGATTTTGGGAGCATGTTCCTAGTATCCATAGCGATCCTATAGAGCCATCATACGCCGGTTTTGGAGCAGATTTGCCTCTATTTCACTAAAAAGTCGGTTTTCAAGCAAAAAATAGGTCAGATTTTTGGATTGGACATAACTTCTCCGATTTATCTCCGATTTCTACTGTTAAGGTTTCAGATTGGGCCTAGTAGGAGGGCGACCAACTACCAATTGACCGTTCGTGAAAAGCTGTTGCCGTTTGGAAGAAATTCGACGTCAAACAGTCCGCTTTTTTCCTGTTTTTTTCAACTTTCAAGCCGATTTGGTGCCCAAACAAAAGTTCTTTACCGACTTTTGTACCAGCATAGGACGCAAGGTGGTGGCGCAAGTTGTTGAAGTCTAATCAGGCTCCATCTACCTGGCTTGAGTTTAAGCGAGCTTTAGTTTATTCCTCCACATGAGCATGTGCGTGCGACGGATGCTTGGCTTTTGCATCGTCAGAGGCAGTACATGGTGCAGGAATATGCTGATAGGTATCGTGAGACGCTTATCAAGCTGGCCTCAGAAGAAAGGTTTGTGAAAGTCTGGCCAAGTTGGTCAGAAAGGCTAGTCGGAACGTTGATCATCGTATTGAGCTCGTTCCAGGGGCAAGTCCGGTATGTAGGCCTCCTTATAGGATAAGCCTAAAAGAGGAAGAGGAAGTCAGAAAGATGTTGGAGGAGTATCTCAAGCTGGGGTAGTTTTGTCCGAGTTATTCACCTTTCGCCTCTCCTATTTTACTTGTTAAGAAAAAGGATGGTAGTTTCCGGATGTGTGTCGATTACAGGGGATTGGATAAGATCGCTGTAAAGCATAGGTATCCGATGCCCAGGATTGATGATCTATTGGATGCGTTGCAAGGCGCAACCATTTTCAGTAAGATAGATCTCAAAAGTGGATACCATCAAATACGGATTCCAGATGAAGACGTCCAGAAGACGGCCTTTCGGACCCGTTTCGGTCATTTTGAATTTTAGGTTATGCCATTTGGGTTAACCAATGCCCCAGCCACGTTCATGATGCTCATGAACAATGTCTTGCGAGACTATATGGGCAAGTTTGTCGTCAATTTTATTGACGATATATTGGTTTTTGGTAAAGCGGTCGAGGAGCATGAGGTTCATCTCAAGACCGTTTTGGGCAAGTTACAAGCTTTTGTCTTGTATGCCAATGCTCAGAAGACAGAGTTGTTTAAGACTCGTGTCGAGTATTTGGGTCACGTAGCGACAGCTGAGGGTATTTCGGTTGACCCAGCCAAGGTGGCTGTGGTTAAGAAGTGGCCGAGGCCTGCCGATATACGCCAATTACAATCTTTCTTATGTTTATGCAAGTTCTACCGGCAGTTCGTTAGGAACTATTCCAAGGTAGCTGCTCCTTTGATGGACCAGTTACGGAAAAACAGCACTGTAGATCGGTGGGTGCTAAAGCTCAGCACAGGTTTGAGAACTTGATGGAGGCGCTGGCCACGGCTCCAGTTCTCAAGTTTGTTAATACCCAGAAACCGTTTGACCCAGAGATGGATGCAAGTGGCATTGCCGTAGGTGCAATGTTGAGCCAAGATGGTATACCCATATAGGAGCAAGAGCTGTATGTGACTACATGCGCTCAAGGTGTGGAGACTATATTTATATGGCGCCGAGTACACAGATCATTATACTTTAAAGTATTTTGCACTCAGCCAAATTTGTATGGCCACCAAGCTCGGTGGCCCGAGCTGATGCAGGAATTTCATTTGGAAATTCGCTTCCGAGGAGGGAAGGAAAATGTGGTCGTTGATGCACTATCGTTGGTACTGCATCAGATGAGCCTTGCCTGTAGTTGACAGTGATCTCATGGAGGAGATCAAGAGGGCTCAACAAGAGGACCCACATTTTCAGTGTGTGTAGCCTATGCATGCAAGTTAGTCGACCAAGCGGAAGAGTCAGCCTTGCCTGTCGCTTCCGTAGAGGAACACACCAGTACTTATTTGACATACACCGTGAAGGAAGGTATGTAGTTGAGAAAATGGAAAAGTATTCGTGCGTGAAGGATCTTCATAGTAAGATATCTTCATAGTAAGATACTTCATAAAGTTGTAGCTAGGGCAGAGAGTTATGCTCGTGAGAACCGTACCTATCGGGAATTTGAGAATGGAGATTGGGTGTATTTACTAGTCCCTTCGAAGTCGAAGGTGCTACGCACAGGAAAGTGCGCCAAGTTATCTCCTAGGTATTGTGGACCATGGTTGATTATTAAGAAGGTGAGCCAAGTAGCTTATAAGCTACAGCTACCTGTGGGATGCAAGGTGCATCCAGTATTCCATGTTAGCAAACTAAAGAGATGTTTGCACGATGGCGATAGCCTGGTGGAAGGTCTAGTGTCTCTTGAGGAGAAAGACACCACAGGTTATGGGCCAGAAAGAATCCTAGATCGAAGGGAGCGACGATTCGGAATTGTCTCCTTCAAGAGTATATAGTATTCTGGAAAGGGCATCCGTTGTCAGATGCTACCTGGGAGACGCGACAGGCGTTGCAGAAGTCTTACCCAGAGTTTGTCATCGAGGACCGATGACTTGCCAGAGGAGGGAAGGATTGTTAGAGTCCAGTTACGACTCTATCATGACCTCGGCACGGCCGGTTACCAGAGGGCCTGAGGCCAAGTATTGGCAAGGGCCGGTGACCGAGGAGGACATTTGTCCCAAGTTGGGACCGGTGCGTCACAAGCAGTGACTCGGTGTGGCCGCCTGACAAGTTGTTAGAGATGCGGTGTGTCTTGACCGTCGGGACCCTAGCCGTTAGTGACGAGGTGCTAGCCGACAAGTAGTCGGGGTGACCAAGAGGGTCACAGGTCTTTGGCGGGGCACGAGGGTGGTACCCTAGGAATCACTTAGTATTCACAGGTCACAGGGGCCATGCATGCCATATGGACAGATCACCTACAGGTGGATGCCATGTGCCAGTTGACGGGAATAGCAGGTAGGACTTAAAGAGGGGGTGCCTATGGTTGGGAGGTTCATTCTACACACCAGCTTCTAGGATTCACGAGCTTGGAGAGACTGGCTTGTGACATAATATGTATAACTACTATGCTAGAGCCTAGAGTATGCCAATATCATCTATGCTGAGCAGTGAGGGGCACTGGCATGTCCTTAGACTCAATGTCATCCTCGCCATCATCAGAGTCATCCTCATCCTCCTCATCCGATTCCTCACCCTCAGTGGCGGATTTCTCATCTGAGTTAGAGCTAGAGTGACTCTCAGAGGTGTCTGAGCTGCTGCATGGCTCGGGCCCTCTCCTGCGCTTTTGGTCCTGCGTGCTGCAGCTTGAATAGTAGGCCCTGCGCAATGCACACAAGGAAATTGGAATCAGGACTTAGGCTCGACTCTCGACTCTCGACATGTCATATTACTTTTAAGTTTTAACTTACAATTTACAAATTACAATTTAGTAATTACAATTTACAATCTAGTAATCTACTATCTAGTATATCTACAAAACTTCAAAGTACTAAAAGCCTACTAATGTAACGCAGTGAATCAGGGAATCGGGCATCGAAATCAACTTGCAGCTGCTAAGGCCTCCCGATGGAGTAGAGCATAGACATCCTCCTCCTCTTGTGATCTTGGTGGCAAGTCCGGAACCTTTGACACATCGATCTCATCGGGATTAACCTACGAAAATTGAAATTAAACCAAGATTTCGATTCTCAATAGTAAGTACTAGTAAACGATTTTAAAAAAATAGCAAATTTGAAATGTAAACATTGAAAGTTGAAACTTGAAACTTGAAGCCTGAAGGTTCTAACTTCTTAGTGTAGAGTCTAGACTCTACTATCTAGACAAATCATGATTCATGGTAGATACTAGACTCTATAGAATTCAGATTAATCATTACTTGTACGGGCTCCCCGGTCTCTCTTAGCTTCTTCACAAGCCGTAGGTTGGCATGCACATACACCAACCTCTCCAGCTGCGCAGTAGAAAGTTTGTTCCTCCTCTTCGTATGAATCAGAGAGAACACTCTCCAATTTGTCTCACATGCAATTGCTGTGCAATCTTGTGAGAGGACGCAGATGACAAGTTTCTGCAACTTGGGAACATCATTCCCGAGATTCAAGAATCAACTTTGAAACTTTCAACGTAGTAATATACCTGTCAGGAGCCATGGTGGTGCAACTTTGAAGCTGCTCTCCCAGCTTATCCATAAACTCATAAAGAACGCCTAAAGTGGAACCCTCTCTATCAGTAAGGCGAAGCACACTATAGATAGGCTGCATGGATATGACAATGGAGCATGCATCATCTCAAAATGAAGTCCCCATCACGATCACCTCAAATCTCCTGGCCCTGGCCTCTCGTGATTGGCCCCACTATGCCAAATGGGGTGAAACCACTGTCATCCTTAGGCTTCCATGCACTTTTATGAGCCGCTCCAAAACAATGAACATATAGGCAAACCTAGGATGAAAATCATGAAATAAGATTGGTCATAGCCTATAGGCAGCAAGCAGGCTATACTGTATAGCAAAATTCAAATTCTATGAGCACTGAAACTTGAAGCTAAAACAAAATTGCAATTTTCAAATTAAAAAATTGGAAACAGGTTGTCAGGTTGGAAGTTGGAACTTGGTTACCTAGTGGGGGCAAGCCTCAAGAGATTCAAGGTGGAATAGGACCTGAAAATGCTCAAGACCCTCTGTCTCTTGGTGACAAATCTCACCAAGAATCGTGCCATGTCTACAACCTCCTTGACTTAGGGTAATCTCCCAATGTCTTTAACTAGGAGGTCAAGACAATGTGCAGCACATGGACTCTAGAAAATCGAAGGTTACTTCTCATTCACCATCTTCCCCATGGCAACACAATTGGACGCGTTGTCCGTGACAACTTGCATTGGAATTCTGACAAAGGTCGAATCATAGCTCATGAACATTCACCATTGAGCATTCCGGAAGCAAATGCAAATGCAAATTGCAAATGTAAATGGCAAGTGCAAATTGCAACGTTCAAAACAATAATCACGATTCACAAAATGTAAGTTGTATGTTGTAACTTACTAAGTTTTAACTTCAAAGCTGAGAGCTCAATGTCGAAAGTTGAAACTTGAAAGTGGCAAGTGCATACCTGGACAACATTCTCTTTTCTGACCTCCTCAATGCCCTGTGAGATGTACTCGAACAATCTCCTGCCATCCAATGCCATGCCTGGCTCCGACGTATCAATGGATCTCAAAAACATGGTGCCCATGCAAGAAGACACCATTATATTCACAAGATGGCGCCTCCTTGCATCGCTCCAACCATCTGATATTATAGTGCATCCAAACCTAAAACATTCGACAACACTTTCAACTAACTAAGTTGCAAATTTGGAGATTGAAAGTTCAAAATTAGAAACTTGAAAGTACTAATTTCTAAAGTAGTAAGTGGCAAGTGCAAAGGTTTTGAAGATGTAAGGTTACAGGTATACCTCACCCATGACTTCCTATTGGGCTGTAGGTCAGCATCCACGGATTGCCGCTCAACATGTAGCTCTCTCGTCCTCAACTGCTCCATGGTCGGGCCCTCCCACTCAACACCGATACGAGATACTGCTCGCATCATATCCCTCCATGCAGGGGTCTGTGCCCCATGAAAAGGGAGGTCACACAAGTAAAAGCACCTCCTAACAGCAATAGCAGCTGCATCCCTATGCGACTGCTGGAAGGCTGCCACAAAAACATCCCTGCCTCTCACATGTCCTCGACCCCGTCCCCTAACAATGCTACCAATAGCACTACTGCCTGCCCCACCAACTGTCACTGCAGGAGTCTCTCCAGAAGAAGAAGGTGGAATGGATGCTGCAGCGGAGCTAGTGCCGGCTGTGATGGGAATCTCGGCGCTCTGCCGCACTCGTAACAATAATGATGTTACTAGTTAGGCTTTAGGTAATAAATTATAGTCAGTGAGAGAGCTCATAGAACAGTCACTAATTACTCATTAGTAATCAAAGTTTAAAGTTATAGAGTGAACTTTTATGTTTTAGCTTTAGATCAAATTTCAATCAATGTCATTGATCAAACAAGATTCAAGAATCACCTGTGCCAAAAGTAGTAGCAGGAGAGTCGTCCCCGATCCCGACAATCCTCAGTGGCTGTGGGGCCTGAGTGCAAACGACGATCTCGTATCCTCGAAGACGTAAAAGATGCGCCTTAATTTGAACGGGGCCATCTCCATAAGTGTTCCCGCAATACTTGCAAGTCCACTTCTTCGTGCCTGATGTGCCATAACCTGAATTGAGGGTGACATGATCCCATAAAGGATCCCGCTGTCTGGGCATTGCTAATAGCTATCTAGTGTCAACAAAACAATAAGTATCAAATTCAGACTTCAAATGAAAAACTAATCCTAATTTCTAAAACGGTAAACCTAAGCTCTAACCTCACTCTAGCTCAAGAGTCAAGCCTCACACACACGCACACTCTCCCTCTCTTTCTAAATTCTCACACACACTATAGTCTGTGACACACACACACTATCTCCCTCTCCTCTCTCACACATAGTGCACACACACACACTCTCTCCCTCTCTTTCAAAATTCACACATGTCACTCTCTCGAGTCCCTATCCTCTCTCTCTCTCTCTCTCAATCTCACACACACACACACACACACACACAAACACACAAACACAAACACAATTTAACACACCACCACACACACAAACACACCACCACACTCAAAGTTCACACACACGTACACGCCACAACTCACACACACACTCCCTCTACTTCACACACACACACACAAACACACAAACACTCCCTCTCTTTTACACACGCAGACACACATCAATATCTCTCTCTCAACACAATCACAAGTTTCAACACATTTCACAACACAACACACAACCCACACTCACAAGTCACAAGTCACAACCCAACATAATCAGTGAATCGTGATCACAACATTGAACACACACACACTCACTCTCTCTCTCTCTCTCTCTCTCTCTCTCTCTCTCTCTCTCTCTCTCTCTCTCTCTCTCTCTCTCTCTCTCTCTCTCTCTCTCTCTCTCTCTCTCTCTCTCTCTCTCTCTCTCTCTCTCTCTCTCTCTCTCTCTCTGGCTTCTCTATCGTGCCAAAAGGTGAAAACAGACACCCCTCGGGCTCGTGCTGTATCGCAAAATTTTTTTCATTTTTTCAACAGTCGTTTCGAACAATGAAACGCCGTTTCAAAACGGGGTCATTTTGTACGTCCCGTTTCGAGGAAATATTGGTAAGCATCTCTCGCAGTAAAAGGCCGACACATCTGGGATCCTGATACTCCAAAAATATAATGAGGGTAAGGGGGGTGTCCCGGTATAAACAATGATATCGACCACATATCTCATAGTATGTAGGACATGTGAAGATAAAATGGAACTCATCTTCCGCTACTCCCAATGTGCATACCTGGCAGATCCGATGCTCTCTTGAAATGCCTGAATATATGCCTGTCTTGATCGCCAGCTGGTGTGAAGAGACTCGTAACTGTCCTAACCGATATCGAAGACCAAAGGAAAGAGGATGAGAGAGATATAGAGGTCTAATAGGAAGCCCCAGGCTGTCTCTGCGTAAGATATGTGCGCCATAAAAGGTAAGCTTGACTCGGCTATGATCAGGACGATCCCATACTATGTGGCAATATCTACGATACAACTGTTGTCTGATATATGCATGAGTCCCTTGTGGGAGATCTCGCATTGAGAAGCCCCATAACTGAAAGAAAGCAACCACATCATCGTACTAAGAAGATCTAGCCTGATGTCCAGCTATAGTCCGGGAAGAAGTAAGCGCTGGCATCGTATCTGTGAGTATCCATGGTCTCAAGTCGATGTAGAAAGGTAACAATTTGAAACAAAGCCTCTACCACCATGGGAAGTGAGGCGAACTCCGCCAGAAGAATCTCATGAGGAACTGATGGCTTCGCGCTAATCATCCTCCCTACATGGTGATCTGCAGGCGAGTGATGTCTCTCCAAGTACCCTGAGATATCCCTGGGCACCAAACCTCCGATGAGCGCATAGCCACTGGTGAGACAGCTGTAGAGAAAAGGTGGTCTCTAGAAGCAGGATCATCAATATGATAAGTAGTACATATTCTCTCCATATGTACCAAGCGCGATGCCCCTTACGTAGACGAGATAGAGCAGTGGAGCGAAAGGTGAGTAAGGGACCGGTGAATAGTACACCTAGATAGGTGCACGAGGTAAAAATCTCCAACGGCTGTCCATCATAATAAAATGTGTCATCTCTCATATGTTGCCGATTAGTGTTAAACACCATTACCTTGGTCTTAGTAATATTCACCGTCCAGCCCCAAGCTAAGCGAAAACCATAGAGAGCATCAAGATGTCACTGTGATCCAGAGTCTGTAGAGGATAGCAAGGCCACATTGTTTGTGTACAGTAGAATAGGAATAATAACATCAGCAAGTGGGCATCCATCACCACCCTCCTCCTTGATGAACCGCTCGAGATCATCAATGTACATTGCAAAAAGAGTAGGAGAGAGTGGACACCCCTGCTTGACCCCCCCAACTGTGCTCTGGATAAGAGACGACCAGCTGCTGCCATCTTTGAAGCGTGCTAATATTCCCTCATATAAGGTGCTGATAGCCATAATGATATCCTGTGAAAAACCAAGTGAGGATAAGCGTTGAAGTAGGTGGTGCCATAGAATGGAGTCAAAGGCCTTGCGGAAATCCACAAAACAAAAATATACTCTCCGTCTCCGATGTCGAGCCTCATCTATGATGCAACGTAAGACAAATGCATGATCAATAGTAGAATATCTGGGTCTGAAACCAGCCTGTCTAAGAGCAAACAACTCATCTGACTCCACATGGGATTTGGGAGACAGGTTTGAGAAAGTCTGAGTTAAGTGAATCGATGTCTTTTGCTTTATGGGTTTGGGCTTTTCTAATCGCGGATTCAATCTGGTTAGAGGTAAAAGGGAGAATGTAGCGGGTCAAGTGATAGGGATAGGAGGGGCATCTGTAGTGTATAAGCAAGTAGCATATTCCACCCAAGAGTCGATATCAATGGGTGAAAGCAATGAAGACTTCTTAGAAAAGAGTTTCCAGAAAAACGAGGAAGAGGAAGAGAAGAGGGAGTCTATAAGCTTTTGACCATCTCTTGTTAGATAGTCTCTTTTCTTTTTATTAACTACATGACGATACTGTTTTTGTACTTGCACCAAAAGATTGGGAGAGTGATGCACGGCAAATATCACCTGTTTAGTCATGGGAATGTGTTCATTGGTCACGTCCCCATGCATGTTCCCGACTAGGTCTAGTAGTCTAGGAATGCAGGACACATCTAAAAGACGGCAGGCTGCATTCCAATATTCCTCGGTCACTATGCACCTAAGATTTAGTCTTGCATTTCACCTTATAGGACTAAAAAAGAA
Source organism: Diphasiastrum complanatum (assembly GCA_029204225.1). Classification (NCBI taxonomy): domain Eukaryota; kingdom Viridiplantae; phylum Streptophyta; class Lycopodiopsida; order Lycopodiales; family Lycopodiaceae; genus Diphasiastrum; species Diphasiastrum complanatum. The sequence continues at coordinate 43,735,762 of CM055092.1, read as the reverse complement.
TTAGTAGCTTGTAGTCGTAAGGTGCTTAATCAATTGACAAAGTAGCAACCATGGTAAATTGTTGCCATAGAGTAGGCCACTAGTTACCAATGTCATTAAGCAAGTAATTCTTTGTTTACTCTGAGCAAATAATCCTTTGGTTGCTTTAAGCCATCAGACAAACCATTTGTTTGCATGTACACCCATGCCATCAATGATATGACAATGCTGTATTTATTATTTGCTTCATAATGAAATAACCTTTGGTGTAATGAGAAGTGTAGTTTTTTTGCAAGGATCATAGAGGCTCTAATGAATGAAATTACGTGCTAGTATAATCACTGGTGTAGTTTGTTACTTCTTGTGACGATTTAAAACCTTGAGATTGCTGATGTGATTGTTGGAATTTACAGCTTGTTTTTGTATATGCAAAGAATCATTTATCTTCCTCACTTGTTTGAAGTTTTTGATGAGAGTACAATGCATTATGAAAGTTTTTTCCTATGCTCCACAGTCTAGTAAGGACTTGATGGAAAGCTCACATTTCTCAGGGGATTGGAAAGAGGATACAAAGGATGCACCTTTCCTAGAGTCATGAAGATGGTTCTATCAGCTACATTGACGAAAGACCCCGTGAAAATTTCACAACTTAAATTACATCATCCTTTATACATAGCTTCAAGTGCAGGAAACAATCTCTACAAGCTCCCACCACAATTGAAGGCTTTCAAGCTGGTACATAATTATGCTATTGTAAAGTGCTCATAGGTTGGCTATCTAAGTATGCCTTATTTGGACACCAAACTTAAATGTGTAGTGTACAGTTTGTAGATTGGCAAACTTAAAAGTTGTCATGGCACATTTCGTCTATTTAGTATCTTTCAAGATCTTTCATTAATAGCTTGAATTTGAGGGTTATATGCATTAGGAATTCGTTGTGCACTAAATTTGATATCGTGTGGTACTGTTGTTATTACAAAAGATCTAGTACCTTGTCTACGTCAAATTCCAATATCTGTCAAATAAAGGGATATCTTCGTGCTTTATTTCTAATTTTGACCATGCATGTCGAAGAGTTGAGCCAAGCATTCTCTAAATGTAGGCAAAAATGGAAGAGCTCTATATAAATGATAAATGTAGTACTAATTTACAATGCCGCATAATATAAAGATACAAAGTTCTTTTGTTGAAGATCAGTCCATTGGCAGTGAAGGAGAGGCCAATGTTGAAGAAAATCGGGAGCACAGTAACACTTATTGCGAGCCCAAAAAGTACAACATTGCATGAGAATGGCTAAGTAGGCTTTCATGCAAGGCCAATAAAAATAGTGTTTAAGATGTGTAGACAACTTTTAAAACCCATAGTGATCACTACTCCGGAATCGTGAGAATTTGACAAAAATTTGGGTCATAAATTTAAAGTGCTAGGGATGCAAAGGGCCACATAATGAGAAAGTTGGTGGTCACAAGGGAATAAACTTGATGGCGAATAGCAAAAGGCCACTAAGCATTAGCATAGATATTGTGAAAATCGGAAAATAGCTAGTAATAGGCAAAGCATCAAACCAAGCAGGTAGAATAGTAGTAAGGGCACAAAGTGGTGTCAACAATCTACATAAAGCATCTATGCCGACATTACTTTCTAGAGGTCAATAGTGCAATTAATCATTAAAGTGATAAAGCATTCATTGAAATTCTCAAACACTAAGAGTCTTATGAGTCTCAAGATAGTGTAAAGATTGATGGTCAATATAGAGATCCAAAGTCATAGGTTGAAGATTATGCTGCCACTTTGTAAGTGCATGGATAATGGCAAGTTTCTTTTCGTGAGTGGAATAACAGGTCTCATATGAATGCAAGATACTCATATGCATTAACATTGGACCCTTGGTGAAGAGCCACTAACACCTATAACACTAGGGGAAAAAGCTTCTTGGCACAAAGTGGACCATGAAAAATGATGACCCCTACAAATTGAGGGACGCAAAGGATGTGTAATAGAAACAAATTGTGGCATAAGCTTGCGTGAGTAGTGAGGCTTAGAACATATACATAGCATGGACATTAGTAGGTAAAGGCCAATAGGCTATTGCTTGAGCTTTATTGGGATCAAGAAATGATACCTTGACACACAATAAATCCTAGAAAGTCAATTTGGATAGCAAAAGACTCACATAGTAGACTGCTTGGCAAAAGTTCATGTTGTACTAAGAGTTGAAAAACGAACTTCAAATGGACAATGTGAGAAATGTTAGAACTATGGACCAAAATGTCATGGAAATAAACAAGGACACAAATTCTAGGCAACCAAAAAGTGCTCCTCATCACTTTTTGAAAAGTAGGGAGACTATTGATAACCTTTGAGACAAGTGTCACCTAACTAATATAGCACCTGTCCAAGTAACTCGGCCCAGTATAGGCCGTAATAACTGACGAACTCAGGACATGCCCTTGAATATAGCAAATGCCGTGCCATCAAAAATCTATTGTATAGGCTAATTTCCTACATGTGGCTACTCGGCTATTCCAAGTAGCCGGCTACGCTTGAACGTGAGGGCATCTAGGTTATAGGTGCAGGCCTTGATCGAGGATCTAATTTGGAGAAAGGTGGTGTAGCAGTGGATCTATAGGTGACAAGTGCTGGTACGACATATACCACAATTTGTGCAAGCCTAGTCATGTATTTGATGTTCATTCGTGTTGGTTTCCATGAATGTGTGCTTGCCTGTTACCTTGTCACGAGTCTAGATCTGAGTTGGAGATGTGTATGTGTTTATGCATTTGCTACGTCAGAAACAAAGTAATAATCTGGTATGCTCAGTGACCTGTCGTTATGTCTATCAGCTGTCTATCTGGTGAGGGTACAGTCTTATGGTGGCAGTAAGATTTCCTCAGGTTGAGTCGCTCATTTATGTCAGCTTTACAGGTCTGTGCTTGTAAGTGTCTGATAAGATGTCAGCCTAGCTAGATGGAGGATGTAAGTCTCATGTTGCCAATGGGATTTCCTCAGTTTGAGCCATGTCGCTCATGTGGTGGTCCACTTGTGTTCAAGTTGGATGGAGACAAGTCAGTTGGTCAAGAGTGTTACAGACTCTCTGTGTGAGCATTGTGTGTGCATGATACTTTGTGGGTAAAACCTCGTGGTTTGTTGGTGTGCTTAAGTGTAGTCAAGTACAGTGTAGCAGGGATATGCATAACATCTTTCGGACACTCCAGATGTTGCTACAGTTTGTTTCTCTTTACTCCTACTGCATTTGAGCTTAAGGGAGAGGGTTAAGAATCAAATCTGTTCTGATGTATTTTATGTAAGCTCGAACTGTAGTATTGTACATCTAATTAGATTTACTGTTTTCAATAGCGATCGGGAATAACCCCACTATCGACACATCAGTCGGGCACAAATGTCTCCATACATCATCCAAAGATCTTCCACGATCTGCTGAGTGCTCCAAGCCTCATCCCTGACGTATGTCCCTAACAAAGCATTGCTCCAAGCCGCTTTGCCCTAACATCCTGTCCAGCCAATTCTGAAAGCTGATCCCCATCCATTTGCCATGCTCCAAGCACAAGAGTCTAACAGGGACTCAATGAATGAATGTACACAAACCTCACCGTAGGCTATACCTGGATAGCTCACCTATCTCCCGTAGATAGTGATGAACTGTACCTGATCTTTATCTCCTGGACATGTGCATCAGAAATTGAGTACAACATGGTGTAATTCTTCAGATTAGACACCTTGTGTATGCTGCAACCAACCAGCAATTGGTCAAGATCAGTACTAGCCAACAGTGATTCTGGATGGTCTTCTTAAGAAAACCTCAATAGAAAAAACTGTGTAACTGCAACAAATTCCAAAAAAATGCACAACATTCCAACTGGCATGAGATGGCTCCTAAAAGAAACAAGAAAGCATCAAGACTCATTGAGCTACATGTGAGCAGGGAAGCCTCTTGACGGTTGATCAATGAAGGGTTTGCCACTCTGCATCCCATGCAAATTCAACTTTCCTATGCTTGACGTTGCCAAATCTGATGTAACCAGCACATAGGCTTCACGCTCGAAACCTGTCTCACCATCACATCCATCATGTCATCCAAACCAAACCAAATGCAAACTAAATCCACTATCGTGATGATCACCTCACCCACAATCCATAGCATATCAGGTAGGATAGCTCCATCAGAATCTTGTACCCTGTACCATCTGATCCCCATCAAGTATCCATTACCCATTGATATCACCCCAAGAATCTGTCCACCTGTGGTGCAACTAGACTCTAACTGGATCTAAGCAATAAACTGCATCTTGCTTATCAAAGAATGATGGATAAAAACAACAACATGTGATGCCAAACTGGAGATCACCAACCTGTGCATATGACCATGCAACTCACCTGAGTACTCGACTCCATCCCTGTTGGATAGGCAAACTGGATCCACACCACCTCGTGATGCACTCCTTGCCCTCGAGACTTGTACCACCTCTCCCGAGATACAATCCATGCCACTTACCCCCAAGTAGGCTTGACCTGTCCCTAGGTCACCACACAATAAATGATGCACCACCTGAAGAACATCCCCTATACATCCAATGACGTATCATACCTGAGCATCCGTAGCATCTCCCTAAGTGCCATCCTAATGGACTCATCATCCACTCACTGAGCTCACCGGATGTCTCCAATCATGGTCACCATCTTGCTATCCAAGCCGATCGCCGAAGTATCGCCTGCCTTCTTTGGCTCCTAGCATATGCTCGCTCTCCCTGGCAATGTGCCACCTGGCATTATGCCAACGCAAGCCCATCCCTGAGTCACCTCTCACGGAGTCCTGAGACTAATGTCTCCCAACCTGATGATACTGAGGTATATGGCTCCAAGTAACTTCATCTAGGCTTTCCTCTGGTCTCACCACTAAGAATACGAACCAAACAGGTTCTAGCACTTGTGCCAAGCCTAGACTCCTGCAAATACAACCAAATGCAAGATGACTAGTAGATATCTCATCAATGCCCCTGATGGATCATGGTAGTCACCACTCTATCAATGCCAATGCAAGAATTGGCCCTACTGTATCGCCATCCTTGTACTCTCCAGGAATACATCATAAAGTCCTCGCCATCACTGTCCATTCCAGTAGATCTCTAGCAAACCATTCACCATAGTATTTTCCCCCATCACACCCAATTGTGAGATATCCAGTAGCCTTCCAACCTAGAGTTCGCTCGCAAACCTCCACGCTTTGCCCATTTTGCATTTGCAGTATCCTGATTCCATCATGAATCACCCCTGTAAGCCTTGTTCATCAAAAGCCTCAAGTCCATCCACAAATAGCTGTCTCCTGATAATCATCCCTGTCATCTGGCAGTCCAATGCCTATTAGATATTCCAATGCCATCCCTGATCTCGAAGATCTGAGCTTCTAACCTGTAGTACCTCTCATGTATTAACCTAAGCTAACTCCAAAGCTGAATGATTCTAAACCAATCCTTGAGAATACACTGAGATGCGAACTCCAAAGTCACCATCAAGTCCCTCACTTACACTGCATGCCAATGTCACTCCCATTGAACCTGTGCCATGGTCCAACCAAACGACCTGCACCCTGGCATCACTGGAATCTGCATCCCTGATGCAATATTGATACGGAAAATTGACTTGACTTGTCCAAACTGACAGTTGAAGTTTATCTCATTGATGACAAACCTGATACACTGCTTCACAGCTACAATGACCTGGTTTGAAATGATTTACCAACTGCAAAACCCACAAAACATCGCACTTACCACTCACCAAGAGTCTCCAAAGTGTGATTACCGACCCGGTCTTCATCTCCCGCATGTCTCACACACAGTTCGTCCAATGCAAGTTCACTATCCTGCTTAATGGCTTCCAACTGGCACCACTGCACAATTCTATCACCCGTGAACACCAAATGTGTGTACCTTCAAGCTAGCCCCAACCTCTCCCTCGAACGAGAAATTTCCAAGTTGCAAATGTGTGTGTCAATGCAGATATCAACTGACTTGACACTGCCACTGCCGATCTTGCCAGTGAGAGCGTTCCTCCAAATGTCACCCGACATTGGTTGGTTCAAAATCCAAAAGTTGAATATAATCACGAGAATTCTCTACCCGTAATCGGCATCCCCCATGCCTACCTCTCACTTGTGATTGCTTGCCCTCTCAAAATTGTCGCCAATAATGAGTAGTCACGACGCCAAACTGCACTTTTGTCACCAACATTAGCCTCCATATTGCATTTACCACTTTCAAACACCCTGTTACCTTGTCTAAAGTAAGCAAATATGATTTTGAAGCGATAATGCCACATCGTACCACCCTGTAGCAGGTTTTACTAGCCAAAAATTGCCCCAAATTTGGCCCTACAGTACCTAGGTTAACCACTTACTAAATGTAGGGCACCCCCAAAAGTCAAGATAGGGCCCCTAAACAAAATTAGACCCCTAAGGACCCACGAGTCAGTACATGACCAAAATTGGGTCCAACTAAACTTAAGACAAACTTAAGATGGCCCAAATAACTAAATACCCATGGTTACACAAATCTCACCCTTTTGGGTCAAAGTAACCTATGGATTAACTTCAGCATAGTCATTTATTTCTAACATACATTCCCTATTAAAGTGATATGGTCTACGACAATCAGATCACAATGAATCTCAAGCATCTCTTGGGGAGAATAATGTTCAAACACAACGCTTAGTGCTTGAGCTTGGGGAAAAGTTTTGGGAGATGTTCCCCACACAATGTAATTTGGGAAACAAGAAACAATAATTTAGAAACAGGGAAAAAGGGAATTGCCATGTCATCACAAAAGCAAACTAGTGCAAGGTGATTACAATAGTACATGTGGAAGAAAGGGAGCTTTTGATGGGGGAAGTAATCAACATTGCAAGGGAGAGGAATCAAGTCACCAAGACTCCTAGAAATTGCTGACAAAAGGTCAAATTAGACTCTTTAAAGATATGATATGCCTTATGTGACGGGGAAACATTTTTTCAAAGTGTTCCCCAAGGCATTTCCCTAGTTGGAGAAAACGTAGAGTTGGGGGAAATGCATTTCCACACAACTATATACCTTGGGGTTAGGGATGTCCTTAGTAGTAAGGCTATGATTGGAGTACAAGACTTAATATCAATCATAGGACCACTTGAGAGGGCATTTGTGGGGAGTTGGTAATCTAATAAGAACAACATCTTTGGGCACTTAATTAGCTAAAGAGGACATTCAAAAAATCATGATTCTTGGGAGAGCTTAGGAAGTTCCAAGGATACAAAATGTCTTCAAAATGCAAGTGTTTGGAGTTATCAAGAGTTAGTTAGTCCTTGACCTTGGATGAAGGGAAGGCCTTAAAAGTAAGGCTATGACCAGGGTCTATTAATATTAGGACCACTTGAGAGGACATGCATGGAGAGTAAGTAATCCCTTAAGCACTCAAGGGAGTATGCCATGGGCTGAGGGCATCTATTGACACATTCTAATCAGTTGAGGCATGAACTATGAGATGAGCCCAAAGACTATCGAGTTTTGGCGAAGTATCCCTAACTAGTAGGAAACAATTTGGTATGTGACACCAAGGATTGATCTAGGATTTTTTGTTAGATTGCCTCCCAAGCACAAAGATGAGCTTGAATTTTGCTCTATGGTTGGGTCATGAGTCGTATGTCCAATCTTTTGGTGTTTCTATGACATAGTTTGGATACATTTTTGGGTTAGTTCTATAGGATCTTCAGTGGTACTCCTAATCTTCAACACTTAGTTATTAGGGTTTTGAGCCAAGGCAATAGTGGCTCTATGAAGATCCCATGAGTGAACTAGGATAATTGACAATTGAAAGGAGCTATGCATAGGACAGTCCAACCCAACCAATTGAGATTTCGACACAATTAATATAAAATACCATCTACTATCAAGCTCCTAGCTATGACATCCAATACTAACATAACCACTCGTGAGAGTATGCCTAATGGTGAGTAGATTAAGGACACTTACTGGCAACAAGTATCTAGGATACAGTAGCAATCACTAAATGAATAGAACGGGAAGGTTTTGGTCTTTATGTAATATTGGAAATACCCCTACTATTGATATTTCTAGTGATTCCCAGCTCCTATGCCTAAACATAGACTGCCACCACCAAATCCCCCAACCCTAGCCTTGAAGTCGATAAATAGTTATTACGACTAATATCATCTGTCGTAGATGTTATGTGCCTGGTTAACTCTAGTTGACCAAGCCATGACCATGGGTACTAGGGATACCCCAATCAATTATGTTATCCCTAGTTAACCCTAGTTGACCAAGCTTCGACCATGGGTTTAGGGTGAAGATCGTTAGAATAAAGAATGCCAAGTGGAGAGATAGGATCAGTAGATAACAGTAATGCTAATTAATTTGAATACTGCATAATATAAATGCCAGGCCTGTATCCAGCGACCATGAAAGCCAAATAACAGCTGCATTGTATGGCCTGCAAAAGGTAGTTAGAGCTCAAGCCAGCTGTTAGGCCCTTGAATACCACATAGGAGCAACAACAGTGAGCTTAAATGTCAAAATGGATGATGGAGGAAAAGCTATTTGTGAAAGGAATACTTGGTGCATAACAACATTTGCAAATGTTTCAATATGTACAAGCAAAGCCCAATACAATCATTTGAACCATGCCTACCATACAAGCATGGAGTTAGATCACTCAATGGAATGATAGAATGGTGTATTCTATGCTTTATCACAAGCAAGGTGATAGCTTTGCATGGATTTGCAAGTACGACCTACTGCAATAATCATGAAATGAACTAACATTGCAATAAGTCGTGAAGAGCTTGTGGAGCATATAGACCATCTTGCTGTATCAATGAAGCACAAATACTAGAGAAAAGCATTGCTGATGACTTAAGCATGAACTGCCATGAAGTAAGAATGTTGCTGCCAAATACCTGCTACATGACTTTACTTATTTGTGCTTTAAGAAGTTACTTGTATGATATCAAGGTAAGAATGTTTGCAATACCAACAAAAAGCCACTACCAATGTGTGTCATAAAAAGTCCACTTGAAGGCTACAAGAATGTGAATCGCTCAATGTGATGAACAAAAATGAGTACATTATACAGTGCCAACGGGAAAGAATGATACGGCAAGTTGTTGCTTTGTAAATGAACGAATAGAGAACCATATCAAACCATTGAAACCATATTCTCTCTCTCTCTCTCTCTCTCTCTCTCTCTCTCTCTCTCTCTCTCTCTCTCTCTCTCTCTCTCTCTCTCTCTCTCTCTCTCTCTCTCTCTCTCTCTCTCTCTCTCTCTCTCTCTCTCTCTCTCTCTCTCTCTCTCTCTCTCTCTCTCTCTCTCTCTCTCTCTCTCTCTCTCTCTCTCTCTCTCTCTCTCAATGCAAAATGTTTTGCGATCCGGATCGCGCTATCTGGATTGCTGGAGCAGATTCACGCGCAACTCAGATTATTGATCATTTGGTAGTGATTCACATTTGTTGAAACGTCTTATCAGTAGCACCCATTCTAGCTATTATATCATTTATAGAGAAGTACCAAGAGATGTGCATGAGAAGCATTGACTACCCCAGCTTGGGTAGAGTGATGAGTGGCTTGTGAAATCTCTCAACATTGTCCCTCTAGTAAATGAAGAATGTAAAAAAATTTGTACCTTGCTAATGTAGAAGTATTGGCTTTAAATGGCATGTAAAGCTGTAATGATAGTATTATGACCTTTTTGAGGGAAGATGCTACAATGAACAGATATTGGAAATGATCTACCAGAGATGAAAGACAGATGCACTACTAGAAACGAAAAGGCAAAATTTTGTCTCCATAGCCTCTAGACAATGAATTATTTTTGAAGTGCAGCACAAATACCCAAAATGTTTCAAAATGGGACAAAAAAAGTACAAAGGATACTCGAAAATTATCGAATAGTGGAAATTTTAGTATATGAATTTGTTGACAATAAACATCAGGAGTTGTGGAGTGGAATATGCTTTTTTTCAATGTACTTTTCTTACAAGTTACAAGAAACGTGTGAAAACGATACAAGCAATATTATCCATACATTACAGAATTTTGATCTTAGCAAATTTTGAAAAGCACACAAAAAAATATGACAAAGATGAAATGCCAAAAACTTGATGAAATTGGAAGCTTGGAAACTAAACTTTCACACATCCAGATCATGATACGTAAAGTGCAACAAGTGTGCCCTATTGTTGGAAGATTAGTCGTTTAAAAATTCTTGGGAGGATTCCCTTAACGGCTTAAAGAATAAGCGAAGGGTAATTTATGGTGCCTTACATTCTTTTACTTTGAATGTCAAAACTTCCAACAAATTCTTGAGCCGTCAATAGTGAGGATTAAAAAGATGCAGAAAAATGAAATTCTGAACACTAAGGAGAAAGGTAGGGTCAAAATAAAACATTAGGCTTTTCTTCAAAAAGTGAATAAATAAAAACTTTTGAAAATATGTGCCCAACCTATGGTGGCTAGAAAGAGTCTGATATCATGTTGTGAGCATGATGAAACATGACAACAGATAAAACATAAAGCAATTCCTAGAGAAGAATTTTTGAGTGAAGACCAAAGCACTGCCAAAGATAATGATCGTAGATCCTCCAAGTAAAATTGTAGAGATGAGCCTTCTACAAATTACTATCACAACACGAGAATAATCAATTATGGAATGTCTGCAAGTCATTTTGCTTATACTACTTGGAGGCCCTTAGGGAAACCCTCTACCAAATCAGGCTTACTAGGTCCAAAGAGAATTTGTGCCTTACAACTTGATCACTGGCCCAAACTGTCTGAATTTGTCTATGCAAAAATGAAAACTATGCCCATCCTATGGTGCTAGGAACCTGTGCTTCCATTCAAGTGTAGGTATTCCAACTAGGTCGTTTGCTCATCATTCTTTTGATGGATATGAAATTTTGTCTCAACCTTAGCTAAGCTCATTGCCATTAGATGAATTGGACAGTTCTAAGATGCGTCGTAACGATGTTTTGGAGGCATAGCATTTTAAAATGAGCTGGAATCATGGGAAAAAGAAACCTTAAAATAGTGGAACACCCTATTATGAGGCATGCAAACTAGGAGCAATGGTAGGTTTTAAAATGTAGGGAATCCTATTGTACGCAAAGTGTCTATGTCAAGTTAGTGACTCTTTGTCATGCCTTTTAGTGATGATGTCTGGGCCAAAGTTTGCATGTTAAAAATCTAGTGTTGACGAAGGAGTGCTACCAAGAGGGGAATCAAACCTCATGAGGGAAAATCAAACCTCGTGAGAATCAAGTTTTGTGACCTTGGAATTTGCATTAAGCAACTCAGTAGACGAATTCCAAATAGGTCTTAAAGACCTGTTAGAGCATCTTTCAAGTGCATGGATACTGGTCCCATAACCGTAGAGTGTAGGTGTACAAGGGTCATCACGTAGAGGTTCTGATGCGATGACGAGTATAGTTTAGTATTCCTAATATCTAATGTCTATCACTGTGCTGTATTTTCTCATTAAATTAATGGACAAATGACATCTCGTGATCGTCAAGTTGAACAACTTCAGCTCTACCTTTCGCTATTTACAATGAAATCTTCTTTTTGTATTTTCTCGGGTGTAGAGAGAAATCTAATGCTCTAATCAAATTGAACATGAAATAAAACTTTAAGGAAAAAGAAAAAATTAGAGCTCTTACTCGAAAGAAAAGCAAATAGTTTCAAGAGTTGGCTAAAACAAGGATCCAAAAACTTTAGAATCAGGACCTCAATGCCAAAATAGAGCTTCGATATCAAGTTGCAAGAAAACCTATGGTTAAGGCAAGAGATGGACGAAAATAATGAACCAACAACTATCATGGTGGAACGCTGAAGATGAATGATGATATTCTCCATAAGAAGCATGATAATAACAAGCTTCAAAAAGATTAATAGAGATAGAACCAACAACCATTAGGGTGGAATGCTGTAGTTGATGTAGGTGCTAAGTATGATCAGCTTTGACCTATACAGAAGCATGAAAGAAGTCTGTAGATTCTTGCACTTAATCATTGGTAGTGATGCACATTTGTTGAAACCTCTCCCCAGCTTATAAATCCTCGATAGAGAAGTACTGAGATATGCATTGTTGTTGTGGCATGAGAAGCATCGCCTACCCCTGGTTGGGTAGAGTGATGAAAATCACTCAATGGTGGCTTGTGATGTCTCTAAACCTTGTCCCTCTGATAAATGAAGAACTAATGGAGAAGTAATGACTGAATGGCATGTAAAGCTGTAATGATAATTTATGACCTACTGGGAAGATACTATGATGAAGAGATATCGGAAAGGATCTACCTAGAGAAAGTGGAATATGGCCTATTGTATGAAGAACAATGATTCTAGCACATCTTGAAAAGCACGCCAAAAAGTATGACAAAACCTTGAAGAATTTGGAAACTTAGAAACTAAACGTTCATGCATCCAGATCATGATGTGTAAAGTGCAATAAGAGTGCCCTACTGTTGGAAGGTTAGTCATATAAAAATCTCCAGAAAAGCTTTAACGGCTCAAAAAACTAGCAAGAGTTAATTTATGGTGCCCTATATTCTGTTGCTTAGAATGTCAAAAGTTCCAACATAGTCTTTTTAGCAAAAAGCAATTGAGATTTTCTAATGCTGCTAGTAGCTGAAGTCTACTTGGCATGTTGCTTTTTCAATCGGTTTCAGAAGAAGCTTGTCCTATTCATCTCACACATTTTCATTGTGATGCCATGATTCCAGGTTTGCAAAGCAGATGACAAGCCTTTGATGCTGGTAGCATTGCTGCAGACCTTTGGGAAGCAGCGTACCATCATCTTCACTGCTTCTGTAGTGGCAACACATCGTCTGTATGTATTTCTGAAGTGCTTTGAAGGTCTCTCGTCTGAAGTACAGGAGTATTCAAGCTTACAGCATCAGATGGTTCGAAGGTATTTTACCTTACTGATTTGATTACTATTCAGATCGTATCAATATAATGGTTATTTTTTAGTGTGATTTATACAAAAATTGGTGTTTACAAAGCCATTCAAGTTGATACAGAAAAAGTTTGTAGCTATTGTATAAATGAAATCACATATGTAAGCATTATTCTAAGTTTCTTCATTGAAAAAAGGAACATGCCCGGTAAGTTCTTGGACAAAGTAAGTTTTAGGTCCTCATTTTCAATACAACTCATTAAAATCTGGAAACCAGATAGGAATTGACATCACCAACAATAGGAGTATTTGAGATAATGAACTTTTTTAGTATTGGGCAGTAGTTTTGGCTGTTCAAGTAGTTCTCTGAGCTATTCTGCATTAAATCCACGTCCACTGTCAGCTACATTGTCATCACTACCTCTATCTCCAGAAGGTAACAGTTATTTTCTTTGGTTCTTTGTGTGTATGTTGAGGTGCACTTGTGTGTATGCAAGATGTGTGTATGTATAGATGTGTTGCTCTGGTACCTCAAGGGGAGTTGGGACAACCAGCTTAGTTGCCCAACCAAGCAAACATTAGCATAAACAAGCACAACAAAGACTCAACCTGACACCATGTTAGCATGAGCTCCACGGAGCTAGCCTTGAACCATCCAAGCAAGCTAACCAACATATCCAACATGTCATGAGTCTTTTCCATAATAAAAAAAGCCGACATGCCAACCAATAGCCAAAGACTGCCAACTCAACAAATTAGTATAATGAGAAGCCTGCCATCCATGAGAGGGAACTGTTGTAGAAGCAGTGAAGCAAAAGCTTGTGTTTGCTCCTTATTTCTGTTCCTAAAATGGAGGTGAAACCAAGAATGGTTATTGGCCCCAATGCTCATCCAATGCCCAATTGTTATTCAATTCAATTTACTTTAGTACAGGAAAAGTGTAGAACCTGCCGAGAGATGTTTAGCATTTCTAATATTTTTGAGAATCTGCGTTCTTGACTTTAGATTTATCTAGTCAACATAAAAATTGGTTACCTTGGAGCACATCTTATTTTTATCTGGCCGTTACAGTAGCTGCTCATGTTTTATTTTGCAAGGTTGCTGAGATTAACATAGTGCATGCATATTTTTCATCTTGGAGCTCTTCATTTTAGGAGATGTATGTGTGCAGTAAAGCATTGGAAGCATTTAGAGGAGGTGATGCGCATATCCTCGTTGCATCTGATGGCATGGCAAGAGGCATGGATGTTGATGGGGTAGTCAATATTGTAAATTATGATATGCCAGTCTATATTAAGACTTACATCCATCGTGTGGGTCGAACTGCTCGGGCTGGACGGGCAGGCTGCTCTTTCACATTCCTGAGGAAAGAGGAGGTGTGTCTCTCCCATTCCCCTTTGTTTGTGAGGCCTAATTGCACCAATCTTGATGATTGACCATAACAACAACATTAAGCTCGTGACTGCATTTTAGCTCAATGGACATGGTCTTCTCATTTGAATTTTTTCCCAGGTAAGGCATTTCAAATCACTATTGAAAAAGGCTCAAAACAGTTCCTGTAAGAATTACAGGCTGCCTTCATCTGCTGTAGAAGCACTTCAACCTCGCTACATGTCAGGTATTATAACCAGCATCCTAGTTCTGCTTGTCATATAAATAATATTATGGAGTCATAAAAATGTTCTAGGTTACATTGAGTGTTGCCTAAAATAATAATCCATGGATGAATCTGGAATTTAGCAAACATTTTGAAAATGTTTACCATCAAGCGATAAATCTCGAAAAGTTTTAAGTGAGCAACATTAAGGTTTATTGTCAATGCTTTTGGTGGTTTTCTACTTTTGCATTACATTAAGGAGCAATAAATTTTTGTTACAGAAGGAAAATCTTAAGAAGTCTATTTTATGAGTGTTAAAAGAATCACTAGTCCATAGTTCTCAGGCCAGGTCGTTCCGAGTGTCGTATGGAATGTGAACGTAGGAAAAAAGTTTCACATGTAAAATGTTATTTTCTAATTTATGAGGGCACTCTTAGAATGCAATTTGTTCCTTTGGCACCTTCTATACATATCAGTCACTGTTTGTTTCTTACATACAGAACAAAACATGGGTGTTAAAATTTAATTCGGAACAGTTCTTTATGCACTGGCCCTTGGCTATCAATATTCAACAATATCGTAAAAGCCAAGTGATAGGAATGAGCAAAATGACCAGGAGTTTTTGTCATTGCTACCTCCACATTCTAGGCAAAGCGATCATATAGTCATGTCCTGATCTGAAAAAAGTTCAGTGTTTCCACTCTATGTAGAGGGTGCTTCTACAAAAAAAAACTTATGGATCTGTTTTTATTGTCAGATCATATCATTTTGCAGATTCTTGCTTAGTTTAGTATGTAGAATGAATCTGTAACTCATCTTGATTTCTGGATCTGTTGTGGCAAATAACTTTTCAAATTTGCAGCCTTTGAGAAATTCAAGGAATTCATGGCCTCAGAAACAGCAGTTTCAACTGGCAGTCATACAAAACAAGCCACAACCAATGCAAAATATCTGCAAACGTCGTAAAGCCCACTCTATAGGAGGTTCAAAACCTACTCATTCTAGGCAGCTCAGCATTCTAAGGACTTGGATAAATCCTTAGGCTCTTGAAAGCCTGCTCAATTCCAATTTTTGTATTTGTAAGAGTTTGACAGAATCACCATATGCTTTTTCTGACAACTCATTGATGAAGCTGTTTTGAATAAAGATTCACTATCAGCTAGTTTTAGCTTTATTTTCTCACAAATTCTTAGGCAAAGTTTCAATCAATGTAGCTTCAAGGAGTTGCAATTCTGTATTCAGCTAGCATATGGAGGAAAGGTATATGAAATAATGACTCGGTGATTATGTGCTCTGATATTAACTCTTAAGAGCCTATGTTTGAAAAAGGTAGAGCTTGCAACACCACTTAGTTCCTGAAGGGCGCATCACAGGTGCTTATGGCACGCTTAACAACCAGATTTTGTTCTGAAATGCTGGAAATGAGGATATATCAAAAATACTAACAGATGCAACCATTCTATCCAACTCTCTTAACAATGATAAGCCATCATTTATGGTTGCTATGTTGCTGGTACAACTAACCTTTAGAAGATAGTACAGCTGTGCTAAATATCTGATGCCAACAAAATTATCATCTACTATTGCTTGATGTTTAGTACAATTAAATTCTCTCTAGAAATTCAAGAGTGTAGTTTGTAGTTTCCCATAAGTCAAATCTTGTTTTGTTCTTGTTTCTTAGCAATTTAAGGAAGTTCCTTGCATTGACTTAAAGCATTGCCATTCTTGCCATGTTAGTAGTTTTTAACATCACATTTTTGAACCGCCTTTCTGAAGAAAAATAAAATCCTTATTACTGTTTGTATCCCCTGTTATCCACA
The DNA here is from genome assembly GCA_029204225.1 of Diphasiastrum complanatum. NCBI lineage: Eukaryota > Viridiplantae > Streptophyta > Lycopodiopsida > Lycopodiales > Lycopodiaceae > Diphasiastrum > Diphasiastrum complanatum. The sequence continues at coordinate 43,719,416 of CM055092.1, read as the reverse complement.
GCTATCTTCTTTCTTGTACTTGAAAAAGTCTGTTAAATGATGCTATCAAAGTGTTCTGAAGAGATTGGATAATAAAATATGCAAAAAACTTTTGACATTGTAACCAACCTTCCAAATCCAAGCATTTTTTATTAGCAATGCCATCAAAGTTGTTTTCTTGTGCGCATGAACATGAGTGTGTCAAATTTATGCTCACTTGTTGGGAAATGACTAGGAATAAATGTGCCAAATTTCAAGTCTATTAATTTGATGTGACAATGGACTGCTTATGCATCGCATTTAGTGATAGTAAACTTTTTTTATTTGGATCAACGAAAAAATGACTTAGAAGAGACTTTAGTTTAAAACCTTAAAAGGTTTTATGAACAATAATGAGCAACAAATATGACTCATTTGTGTTTTTTTTTTTTAATTTTAATTTTTAAAAAAATGCATTAATGCAATGGGTCTATAATGTTTTTGTTTTCTCATTTTCACATACACGTGTACTAAATTGTCATTGATTTTAATTTTAAGTGATATTTCTAGATTTGCTAATCCAAACAACATATTTCAGCACTTGACATAGGAAACTTAAATGCTCATATCTACTGTAATAGAGATCCAAATAGAATCATTTTTTGGACTTCTTGTTATGATCGTATAGGACTTTTATACAATAGATTGTTGTAAAAAATGTAATGAAAAATAGTGCATACATACAAAGTATTAAAGTTCTCACATGTTTGAGATTTCATGTGTTTGCAATCTACTCAAAATCAATGGCTCAAATTTTTTGAATGGTTAACACATATATGTGTTTTGGTACTATCAACTCGTGGGATCATAGAGAATCGAACATGAATAAATGGACTTATAAAAATCATGTTTGTAGAAGGATTTGATGACACTCGTGATAGTTGAGAGATGGATTTTGAAAAAGGGCTTGAATGCACACTTTAAGGACATTTCATTACAACTCTAGTGTGAACAGTTTATGAATTTGTAGATTTTTTTATTTCACAAATCTTCTTTGATTGCATAAAAAACATGAACAAAAAATTTTGATATATTAGGTGAATTTTGAGCAAGACTCTAGAACCAAACATGAAAATTCTTCTTTACGCCTTAAGTTCTTCTTCATGAATCATCATCTTTAGTTTAATCTTTTTCAACAAATCAAGAACTCAGATATAGAACAATTTCTCAATTGTCAACTATGCTTGGGGCCACGTAATGTTTTAGTTATAAATCTATTATTGTGTATGTAAATAATATCAAGTTTGTTGCAAGGTAGTGTAGGATTAATTATTGTTGTGAATCCTAAAGGATTATGAAAATTGCAATACTACCAAAAGTTTGTAATACTCAAGGTTTAGAATAGAATTTTGTGAGATGTACATTTTATATGGATAATGATGCACATGCTCAAACACATTAATACTTGTTTCAAAATACTATGCCATTTGATACTTAGCATTCCAAAGAATAAGCTAGAAGAAAAGTGAACAATCATAGACGAGATGATATTAGATATCAACGTTTTTGGAGCAAAAGGGAAAAATGTGATAATCTAAAAATAGGAATTTGGATGCGAGTGACAAAGAACACTTGAGAAGTTGCATCATGAAATTCCAAGCCATTTATAAAAGGCATTGTGCAAAATGTCCTTACTAAAAAGACACTTTGCCATATAAAAAGCTTGAGTTGTTTGGAGAGCATGTTTGCGAACATTCTGGATGAGAGGTGAAGGGATATGAAATACAAGCAGTAGATAGAGATAATGTGCTAGATTATAATAAATTTGGCCACAAAGCTCAAGAGCGATTGTCTACCGTAACTCTCTACAAACCAATTAATATTTTGCTTGTTTGAAAGGAAATTATGAAAAGGACATCCAAAATTTTAGAGATGGTACCATGTGGCATTATAGAGATATTGAAAGTTCAGCCAATTAGTGAGTCAAACCAACAATTTGAGATTTATCATGATTGACGATAGAGGTAGAGTCGTCACAAAAGTTATCAATAGTGATAAGGATGTATCTTATAGAAGTGTGGACCAAATGAGAAAAGATGGTCATGTTGACCAAAAAAAAATAGATGAGGTGAGGACCAAGAGAGGTAAATAAGGCTAAAACTTTGCCCATGCTAGATTTAATGTAAAGGAAAACTCCATATTAATGACATAAACCAAGAGAGAGATTTGGGAAAAAACCTTGACTAACACCACATTGAAGGGAGAAAAGAGAGGTAAACAGCCCAATTATATCAAAAGAGAGTAGGTGCTCCAGAGTACAAAGTTTTGATGAGGGACATAAAATAGGAAGGGAGCACCATTTTTTTTTTGCAAAAGTAGAAGAGCTGGTTCCAATAAATAAAATCAAATGCTTCAATCTATTTGGCCAAGAATCCCATCTACCATTGCTCCTTCAAAACACATTGACGTGTTTTATCACTTTGTGAGGGAACATGGTTGATAATAGTAAGGTGCTATTGTGGAAATGTGACACTTTAAAGGACGTTGCTGGTTTTTTTTGGCCAAGGTAGTACAAAAGAAGTCTTCATAGTGCAAAAAAGGATGGGCATATTATCTTTGAGAATTTAAATTTTGTACAAATGGATGTCTTATGCAAAGTATTCGTCAAGAAATGCAATTTTGTTAGTGTTGTGAAACTTTGAGGTAGTTGACCACTACCCTCATTGTGGCTTGGAGTGCTTTATTGGTCAAGGCATCTAGAAAAGTCCCATCTTATGTCTTCTATCTCTTGGCCTTATAATCTATGAATGCCAACATTTCGGTTAGTTTAACAATCGGTGATTCGCATTGATCTACTAGATGTTGTTCCACTTGGATCTACTTGGATTTGCTTGGATCATAAGATGACTGAACTGTTGTGATTGCTGAACAGGAGGAAAGAGTGTGGTGTGTTGGGTCTTCTGCTTGATGTTGCTATGGTGAACAAGGTGAATGTGAAAAGGGGAGGGGATGTTAGAAAAAGAGAGAGAATAAGACGGAGACCTAAAGAAGGTGGGTCGTTCATCAGATTTTTATAGCTTGTCTAAAATGCAGATAAGAGGGGAATTACCAGGAACGGTAAATTTTCTTAATTATTTCTATTCTAAAAGAATGAAAAAATTAAGAATGTCGCAAAAGGAAAATACGATGTAAAACAAGTAAGTAAGAAATAGGCCCTTTGATTTATTTTTTTCGAGCTTCTACTGTTTTTTGAATGATAAAATACATTGGAAGTGGTGCCTTTCATTCCTTGTCCTACATGGCAGCTCTGTCTAAGCGTTGTTGCTATTTTTCTTGGTTCTTTCAAATTTGTGTGGAAATCATCTACACAAACTGCTATGGAGTAGAGCCTGTAGATGTTTTGTTTCTAGGATAAGACTGAGCAATCAAAGTACAATACTTTGGACCTTACTTGATCCTATTAATGAATCACAAGAGGGATTGATTGATACTATCGAATGCAAATTCATCTCTAACTTTGCAGGAGGTTTCCAATTTCTGCTTGACCTTCTAAGCTTTTCCTGTTCGCTAGATTCGGGAGTATCTCCCTTCTTAGCCTCACCTGTAACTGATAAGTACCACTTAGGTACTCTCTTAGGAATTTCAGCATCGAACTTGCCTTTTTCCATTGGATCTTCTACATCAAGATCCACTTCTTTCTTGACCTGTTCTTTCGCTCCCTCATCAAAAGGTTCAATGATTACTTCAGATTGTTCACCTTGATCCATCTCGTCAAATGTAGCATCCCTAGAAATCACAAGCTTTTGTGCATTTGTATCGTACATCTTGTATGCCTTGGGGCCTTCTCATCATATCCAAGAAAAATACACTTGACAGCTTTTGCATCCAATTTTCTTCGTTTCTCATCAGGAATATGAGCATAAGCATCACAGCGAAATACTCTCAAATGAGAAATATGAGGTTTCTTTCCAATAAAAGCTTCATGAGGTGTCTTACCTTCCACATATTTTGTAGGACACCGATTCAGGATGTGTGTAGCTGTGCTGCAAGCTTCTGCCCAAAATGTGTTTGGCATACCCTTGCTTTTGAGCATTGCCCTGGCCATCTCAACAATGAATATGTTCTTTTGCTTTGCAGCTCTGTTTTGCTATGGTGAATAAGGTATTGTAGTCTGCCTCTTGATCCCTTGATCTTTGCAAAAATCAATAAATTCTATCGAAAAGGATTCACCACCTCCATCAGATCTCAAAGTCTTGATGAAACATCATGTTTGCTTTTCAGCTAATGCCTTGAGTTCCTTGAACTTAGCAAAAGCATCTCATTCCTTGCTGATGAAATAAATCCAAATGCATCTGCTATAATCATCAATGAAGGTAATAAAGTAAGAGTAGTCACTAAGATATCTAGTTTGCATTGGTCCACATAGATCACTGTGGACAAGATTTAGGATGCCACTGGCTCTCCTTGTTCACTTTTGGAAACCTTTCTCTGTGTTGTTTTTCAAAATGCAACCTTCACAGATTTTTCTTTCAAAAGAAATATCAGGCAATCCAATAACTAGATTACCTCGTTTGAGAATCTGTAGACGTTGAGCACTAGTATGACCAAATCGTTGATGCCAAAGATCACTTTGACTATCAACAATGCTTACCATAGCTTGAGTAAAAGATCTTGCATTCAATTTGTAGAGTCGATTTCCGTTGACTCTAGCTCCTATAGCAATCACTTTGTAGTGATTCTTGATGTCCTTGACGAGACATTTGTCGCTATCAAACTCAGCCTTGAGTTGTTGATCAAACCATCGTCCCAACTGACAGTAGATTATTAGCCAAACCAAGTACATATTGCACATTACTTATCCGCTTTATCATCCCGCTGGCTAGCTTCACTGGTACCTAACTCCAAATCCTTTAATAGGTAGCAATTGGCCATCAACTTGTCCAACTTCATTGCCATTGTGGATTTTCTTGAATTTTGAGAAGAAAAATAAGATAGTTTTTAGCAACAGAGACATGAGAATCTCTGTCAATGCCACGAGTAAAATAAAACTTGCACAAATTGGAGACGATTGGTCTTCAACTACCTATGATGACTCAACCATAAAGGCTCACTATGTGCAGAGCACATATATCATTAATCGGGGTCATGCTTTAGCGACCATTGATTGTGGCAATGCCACTCTTTGTGAACAAGAAGTTTAGGAAGAAGACCCAATCAATATAACCATAAACTCCACTGATATCAACACTCCCCATTCTGCCCTTGTACATGATAGATGCACTCCCTGTTGAGTGGATACCTGAACACACTTTTTCTACTGAAGTATCCACCAGTGAGGATGACGTTCTTATTTTGGGAGAAGATA